>JAQIUQ010003782.1:0-34320 GCA_030378365.1 Hybognathus amarus
AGCCACTTGTTTGGCTCCAGAATGAATCATTTGAATCAAGGTTTCAATGACTCAATCAAAAAGACAGTAGTTGTAGTTGTTTCCGAAATTGCGTACTTCACTATATGTATAGTAGGCTAAAAACAGTAAGTGACAAGTATGTCTGAATTAATTCCAAGTACTCATAAAAGAGTTAACCCGGATAAAAAGTACCCGGATAACCTAATTTCGGCTGGATTCTGAAGTGCAAATTTCCCTGCGTCTGAAATCACAGACTCGCAAAAGAAATCATCCACAGTATTACTTGCGACCACTAAAAAGAGTATGTTACTATGAATGTGGGTGCTTTTTAATACTCAAATTGATTCTTCTTTGTTTCCTCGCTCCTACGTCCTCCAGCCCCTGACCCGGAAACCAATTGAACTCAACCATATTGAAGAACATCTCGATTCAATGATCGCACCGCAAGGAGGCGAGGAATGAGGAGCGAGGAAGCTGTCCACAGGTGTATCCTTTTCTCACATCCCAAGGGGTGGAGCTAAGACGCAAGGGAAAGGAAGCGAGGGAAGGAAACAAGGATGCACAATAGAAATAGAAGCACCCTGTGTGTAGTATGAATGTAATCCGGACTACATTCGTCATGTTGTCATTATCATGTGACTTACCAGCATTGGTTGTGTCGCTTCATACCATTCCCAAATCCTTTTCCGTGGCCTCATGGGATAGTAAAGTGTACATCGTATGTGCACTTCAGGATCAGTATGTCATTATGTGTATTATTTGCCTACTCTTTAATGAGTACTGAATTTAGACATAGTTGTTACATACTGTTTTTACTATATAGCAGCGAAGTATGCAACTTTGGAGGCAGCCTTACCATCACATGAGGCCATAGGAGAGGATTTGTAAATGGCAAAGTGAAATGACACAACTAATGATGGTAGGTCACATGACTGACAGCTAGTGAAAGACTTTGACAGCTAGTCACATCTTTTGGTGTTACTTAGAATATGAATGAAAGAATATGCTGGAGTGAACAGAGTATAACTTTTGTATAATTAAGACAGTAGTATATATTAAGACAATAGTAATATAAAGCCTATTTATCAAACTTGAGTGCTTTTACAAAAATAAAAACCACAATGCACAACAAACAGGGGTAAGATAGTTGTGAACACAGTAAATACAGTAAAAAATAAACATTGATCTAAGTCCCAGTCTGTGCATGCTGTGCTTCAGGGTTGCCATCAATAAACATTTCCAGTGTAATGCCTTGCACCGGTGAACACCCTGAACCAGGGGCATATGCTGACAGGAAGTTACTAAGGAGAAGCTGCTCTCTGCCTGGTAAGGACTGAAAAAGGTTATTGGAGTTGCAGGGCCCCCAGGGTAATTATCATTGGCCCAAGAGATGGTTTGCAGTGCAGCGTGTGAGGACATGTACCTTAATTGGATCATGCTGCAATCTCTCAAAGCTTTACAGAGACCTGGTTGTCGAGGTAACAGAGCTCAGGAGAATGTAAAAAAGGGAGAATTACACATCTATTAGCCAATTTTTCTATGGCTATGATTTTCATAGACAGAAACTGTTAACTCAGGGTTTTTATTTTATAAGCAGTAAAACTCATAAACGATGAGAGCTTGACCGTCTCAAGTCAGAAAGTAGACATTTATTCGAGATCTTTTGCTGCTTTTGAAAAAAACAAAATTTAATTATTCCAAATATCGATATGGCATCAGCATATTGTGTGCGGTCAGCTATGTGAAATAATAAGTCATGCCATGGATTTCTTGAGTTTTAAAATGTTGCTTGTAAACATGGAAAACATAACAAGCCGACAACAACAAGGGCAGCCTGAGAATTGCATACAGTAAGACATGTATGACAGTTAATCCATAAACACTTGGCTTTTGAGGATGCCTAACAAGCTAAAAAAAAATAATGCATATATGATTGACAAGCACGCAATCTGCATAAAAAAGATGAGCAGAAAAGCAGCACAGATCATGAATTCGACTTCTATCAGAAAGTGTTATGAAATCATCATTATAAATTACATTGTCCATACGTATTTCAGATAAAGTGTCTTTTTGTTTAGAAATTCCAAGAGTAACCTTCAGTATACTTCAGTATTCAGTATACAGTATACTTTTCCAAAAGTTATCCTACATTGCTGAGATTGCATGAAGGATTTTTCAGTGCTCTGTCTGAATACAAAAGAGCATTGGTCAGAAAAACTGATATGGGAAGGTAAGGAGTGCTCATGATGTGCGCTAACTGCCTGCGCTGTGCATTCTGAGGGATAAAATTGTCAAAGACGTGAAGATCAATAAAGTAATCTCGCTCATCGTTACAGCTCTGGCACACGATAACATAGCACGAGACTGCAGTATAACAGCTAGGAAAGCAATTATAATTCTTGGAGGAAATTGACAAGTCCCATGTGGAGAAATGATGGCAGTTAAAAGGATGAAAAGGGCAGTGTGAGGAGACCGATACCTAGCCACCGTTTCCTCTCCTCCCCTGCCTCCTGTATTAAGCATTCTTCTCTTTGATGTAAGCCTATTACTGGGATCACAACACTAGGCTCTGTAAGTTCTATTATTTGGACTCCGCTTATGTCTATTTATGTCCAGCACTGCATCCCATGACTCTCGCATATGGCAACCCATACCAATCCAACTGAACCGTTTTATCTTTTTCTGAAGAACCCTTTAGTAGCTTCTCAAGCCCACAGACTGGACTTAAAAGCTCCGGAAACGCACTGTTTTTTTGCATTGAGATGATGAATGGGATTTAATATGAGAGCCAGTATGCAAATGAATTATTTTCAAGAGGCTCAGCTTTAAAATACGATTCAAAAAAATGTTTTTAATGATTTTTTTTGTAAGTCTAAATATATCACTGTGAAATAATGATCTATATCTATATCACAGTACATATAATCTATATCACAGTAAGCTTTGTCAATGTATCAGATAAGGCATTCCCAATTAGTAAAAAGGTCCACGGTCTATTGTCAATGTGTATTTCTGACTTGTTTTCACCACAAGTCTGAAAGAAGATTGAAGACGTTATAATGTTATTTAGAGATGTTCCGATACCCTTTTTCTCTTCCCGATACCTGGAATCAGGGTCGGGATGTACCTTTCGTTTCGTTTTTTTTTATCAGATGTACCTTTCGTTTACACGGCGACGGCGTTTTGGGGCTTAAAAGCGCAAAAAAGTGAAACCACCCTCCAGAGTGGAAATCTTTAAAACCCTCCTCTGCCGCGTTCCCGTGTAAATGGTAAAAACGCATAGGTCTGCTTGACAGTGAAGGTTGTACGCAGGCGCGTATGGTACGTATGCAATCTTAGCCGCCTGGAGTGCATACAACATTGAATTTCACAGACATTTGCACTCACCATCTGCACGCGGATTTCACACCCAAAACGCTCGTCTAAACCCAGAATAAAAAGTGATAACACAGACGCCACTTTGCGTTTTCTCTTCAGAATCGTTTCCGTGTAAACATAGCCTTAATGAAGCTTTCAGAGATTGTTGATTCTGATGCGAACTTATTCTCCGTCTGCCATCATGTTCTGCGGGTTGACGGGCTCTTCAAATGCTTAAGTTACTCGTGTTGAAGGTTCTAATACTTGTTCTACCCCTCGAAATTGCAGTATGGCATATGAGACATGTAGCCGTTTTACTGGCTGGTTGGTCCAGTCTGAGATACAGCCAAACTGCGGACATGCCATTATGTTTAGAGCAGCGAAGAAGAGTTGATCTCCGTCTTGCAGCGGTAACATGAGCGGTAAGCAAAGCTAGCATGTATAACTAGACATTGTTTAATAAAATGGTAACGGGTCGATACGCGGCATGAGAAGTACTGCCGATACCGATTCCAGAATTTGTATTGGTATCGGTGGCATTTCCGATACTAGTATTCGGAATCTGAACAACTCTAATGTTATTGAAGACAAATACCCCAAAATCTCAAAATTGTTTATAAAAAAAAATGTTTTGCCTGCCATAAAAGTGCAGTCCCAAAGAGTAAAAAGGTCCATTGTCTATTGTCAATAGTGTAGCAACGCAAGAAGCACTGCTCACACACAAAACACAACAATTTTTTGCCCTCCCTTGAAAGTCATGATCTCATAGATTCCTTTTGAAATCCAAAACGCATGAAGAACCCAGTGCAATATCTGCGTGGTGAAATGTTTTGCTTTTGCAGCGGTAAATGTGTGCGCACCTACAATATTTTGCCACGTTTTCACTTGATGAATTACTTTGCTGTGATGCATTTCATCACAGTAAAAGAAAACGAAGAAAGAAAACATCGTCCTATTGAGATGTCACAGACACATAAATACATATATACATCACATCACATACAGTTTAGTCTTTTAATTAGTTTTAATAGGTTTTTTAATGAATCATTCCAACCACTCACAAACTCAAGAGTGCCAGTTTGAATTAGTCTGAGAAATGAATTGGTTATCGCTGGTAATGAAACAAGATGTGACTCACTTACTGAACAGCAAAGTTTTCATTGCTTCCAGAATATGTTGGTTCACCATTAGATGTCCACTGTAAAATCTTGGTCCTAAAGCTAAATCAATTAAGTAAAGAATGAATCATTCACATTAAACAGGTGTAATGAGAAACAAAATAAAGAGATATTATTTTTATGTTTAATAATCAATTAAACATTACAAGAGCAAACCCTATATGGAAAATCAGTCCAATAAGAAACTTTTTTGAAAATAGTCAGGGTGTAAAATGTCTGAGTTACAGATGTAACCCTTGTTACCTGTGTAGGGAATGGAGACGTTTCCGTCGGATGATGACGAATGGGGTTTCGCTTAGAAAGCCTATCAGCTTCGATTAATATAAAACGAGCCAATGGCTGGAGATGTTGTTAGAGAATACACATATGACCCAGAGGGATGCATATGGCGAACACTGGGGTGTCCAGCCACAGGAGGAATATTTCAACCCAAGGGGTGGCAAAGTGGCTTGCCAAGGGAAAGACACATGCTCAGAGAGGCTTACAATGTCGTTATTTGTCAACATCTGTCGTTAAAACAACATGCCGGGAAGCTTGTTCCAGGGGCACTCTGGCCCGTAGAAAACTGAGGTTCATGCACGGGGTGAAGGTCTGACTGCAGGTCGGAGTAACTGGTACTCAGAGAGTGCCGTGTTGCTATGCCCACCTTTGGACTCGGTTGCGAAGCCAAAGCTGAAGCGATCTCATATGAAACAATCCGAGCGGCGTTGCCACAGCTGCAGATGCCATAAGTTCCTCCAAGATCCTCTGCACAGGGCAAAGTTTGCTCTGGTAGTCGGTACAATGTTCCACACCGTCACCCTCAGGTCACCCTGGCCACCAGCCAAAGTACTGGCTCTAAGCCTAGAGGAAGTAGATCGGGGTGTGGATGAGGGAACTCTTACTCTTGCGAGCTCACTGAGTCTCGACCGTAGTGATGTGATAGTCATATTCCTAGAGAGAGAACATGAAACATCCATGAGCGCTGCTCAAGCATGATCAATGCTCAAACAAACTAGACAGCGCTCGTGTCCATCAGAGTCAGACACGAGTCTGCCGCAACCAGAAGTGCACATGCACGGGCATCTTTAAAAAGACGTGCCACGTGGAAGCTTTTTTAGAGAAAGTCACTGGCAACCACTCGCCAGGATATCGCCGTCATACCAACACCGAGAATCTCGCTGGTCTGAGAAAGCTAACAATTTCAGAGATGGCTTGTGGAACGAAGAATGAACATGGCTCTAAAGCAAAAACATTTCTCCATTCTGCCGGCATCCTCCTTGTTATACCCACGAGGTGAGGCAGTGTTACGCCATGCAAATTCCGCAGACCTATGGAATTTCTTTGCCATTGGCTTGTTTTATATTAATCAAAGCTGATAGGCTTTCTAAGCAAAACCCCATTCATCGTCATCTGACGGAACTTGGAGTGACAATGAAAGAGAACTACAAATACTCTTTTCTTTGGGGTTGACTGGAAGTTGATGTGTTTCAATAAATTGCCCTACAGCATGCTAAACCACATATTCGTGCCTTCAATAGCAGTTAGCACTAACTTTAAGTGGGTTATTATTTCGACTGTATACAGAGAGGTACTAACAGAATTCATACCTCATGAATAATACAATATAGGGTTTTCCTATTATTGAGAAATTGGTAAGAACAAAATGAATACAGCATGACTGATTAAGAGCTGAGAATCAGGGGCCCCTGCAGCAGAAGAAGAGAAAACAAGCCAGCCACAGAACATGTCAATCTGTGAATTATTGATTAACCTGGGGAGTTATGACAAGGCAGCAAACAGAAGTTTTCAGCAACTGAGGCATCGGATGACATCCCGTTACCTGCCGCCCCCACCCATCCTTGCACAACACAACTGCCCAAACAAAATCCCACTCAAGCAGCTGCGCTACTCGCTTGAATTACCAGCCCTTCAGCACCTACACCACATTAGCATTTGAATGAGTACATCAGAAATGGCAACAGAACAGAGCATTCACTGACACAGGACAAAGGAACTCATTCATAATAAACACATTTCCAGATGGAGTCATGCCAGCTGACCTGTTTTACTTCTTTTGGTCACTAAACATTCTTTTGAGCATGTTTTAAAATAAAGTATCAGCAATGGTCCAGCACAGAATCATACGACAAATTATATAACGACTTAAAGAAGGGGTATTTAAAGGAATATTGACTTTTGAAGTTAGTTAGCGTAAAATAATTAATTTTCTAAATGCATGTTATTGATCTTATTGAAAATTATTAATCCGTGCATGTGTAACCCCTTACACCCGAGTCCAACTCAACCTGCTCCGAAGCGGGCCTCAAACCTGGGTCTCCGGCATGAGAGTCAGGCTGACGGATGACAGCTATGTCGGATGATGGCGAATGGGGTTTCGCTCAGATAGCCTATCAACTTTGAGTATTACAAAACGAGCCAATGGCAAAGAAATTACAGACTTTTCATTTTGACTGAACTGCTCTGTGGATTTTTGTAATAATCAAGTGTCAACACACTGTTTAAGAAGAACACTTCAGAAGTCAGCATTTGTCACATTACACAGTCACATAAAAGCAAGTCTGAATCAATATTGAGGAAGACGAAAAGTGTGCATAGTGATCTAGTGGGAATAATGGAGGTATTTTCTATCACTTAGCACATTCAAAAGAACCTCAAGTCTTCAATTTCCCTCCACTGATTACTAAAGACATGGCTAAGCAAGACATATATGCCTGGGAGTTTGAGTATAATACATTTTACACATCACAGAAGAATTATTCCTGATGCACACAATTCCTCTCTATTCACTATCAAAAATGTATCATGGAAGGTCATGGGAATCTCTATCCTCTCTTTCAGGCTCATCTACAGTAGTTTTTCATTTGTGTCAAAGGAGTGTGGCAGCACCCAAGGTGCACCACAGTACTGTATGTTGGACCTCTGTCAGCCTGCAGTGATTTCAGCCCAATGACAGAATCATAAATGGGACAGAAATCTGCCTGAGTACACTAATCAATTATACTGCTCCATCAACAGAGAGAGAGAGAGAGAGAGAGAGAGAGAGAGAGAGAGAGAGAGAGAGAGAGAGAGAGGCAGTGTGTTACTTTATTAGAGTCAGGATTTCACATGTGCTCCGCAAGAGTTTAGAGTAAAAAATAGGACATATTAATACATTAATAAACATAAAATTTAGGAGCTATATATATCTAAGGTGACTTTTATGAGGTGTCCAAGTAATGTCCATATTTCAGAATATTGTACAGTTCAAAGATAATACAAGTCAGCTAACAACATGTATTAATTTAAGGAAGAAACAATGAGCTAGGGCTGGACGATTAACCGAAAAATAATTCGAAACCGAAATTCAGAGCCTATAACCGACGTGATTTTACCATGTCGGTTATTTGGGTTTTGAATACTATTAATATATCCGCCCACTGTGTGTTAACGTACTTTCCCCTTAAACATAGTAGTCACGTCACTCCACCCCGTCCAGTCAGCGACATTGAAACAACATGAGCCCCTTTCACACAGCGCGTTGATCCCGGGAAATCGCCAGAACAAACACCTGTGTGAGCGCAAACACGGCCCGGGATTGGTGCTGCCAGGTTGGGGACAGAGTAACAATTGCTGTGTTCAGTCCATGGTTCAGTCACGGAGCGCGCGCTGTGTGAACAAAAGCCGTAATGTAATCAATGTCGCGTTGCAGCCTAATGATGCCTTTAAGCCGGGATCGATTGACAGCGTGAAACGGTACGTAATGCGCTAGTTTATTATCAGAATCAGAGAAAAAACAAATGCGCAAGCGTGCATTTCAAAAAAGAAATCGCAACTCATAAGCAAACTATAGACGCTGCTGAGACATGTCAAGTGTCTTTGCGGGTAACTTGTGTGTGAACGCACTCTCTGATTCCTAGAATACTGAGTCAACTCAGCAACAGGAGCTGCTTTTACCAAAGAAACAGGCAAAAAAAGAGAGAGAGAGACAGACAAACACCCAGCAACCCAGTGCCTCCACTCCACAAAGCAGCTCACGATAACACAGGCATTTACAGATGCCATACAATATGAAAAGGATTAGTTTTTTAGTTTTATACAAGTTATATTTTACTTTTTAGATGGCAATATTTACAATACTTTATTTTATTTACAAAAATAACTATTTTCTACATTTTTATTATTTTAAAATATTTAATAAGCATTAAAAGCTATCTGTGTTTCCTTATTTTAGAATCTCAAAGATTATGCACTAAAAAAATACATACATATTTACAGAATAAGCCTTGCCAGTGACATATGAGAAAGAAAAAAAAAATCGTTCAATAATCGTAATCAGAGGTGACTAATCGAGGTTCAGATTAATCGTGATTATGATTTTAGCCCAAATTGTTACAGCCCTAAAATGAGCTCTTTAAAGTTATTATTACAAGTTGAACATAAAGATGAAAAATATAGAGAACATTTAGCATTGGTGCATGAAGATTCAGAGTTGCCCCTATCATGGATTTTTGAAAATGACTGTTCATGTGGAGTGGAATATTATAGCTCTAATGCACGTTAAACTGTTTTTGGGAACTCCTAAAACAAAAATAGGACCAGTTTAAATGCTATGATAGGGGCTCTTTAAGCATTTTGGCCACGCCCAGTTACTGCGACCAGTTTGGACCAGTTACCGCGTCCAGTTTAATGACGAATCATTCAAAAACAAATGAATTCAAATGTGGATTCACAAGCCGGTTGTTCCTGAAGGAGGGCACAGTACAACCACAGTGTATATGGATCAGCTTTCTTCCTCCGAATCACAACCTGTCAGTATTATTAATAATTGTTGCTTTTATGGGTTTTGTAGCATTGGGGCGCGAGGAGGGAAGGCACAATAAGTGTGTGTGTGTGTAAGCTTTTTGGTCTCCAATGTCATTTTTTTTTAAGTATGTGAAATGTTTGTCGCTGTCATTGGAGTTGTCATAAAGAATAGAGCGTCTTGTAGTACTGCAGTGCTTTATCAATATATTTATGCGTTATGCTAACAAACAATAACTGACTGGGTCATCTGACCAATCACCGCCGATTAGTGTCACGCAAAGGAGTGGTTTGGAAAAATAGGTTAGGCGAATAAAGTCGTTGTACGAATCATTTGGGAGTCGGATGAGCAAATCAGGTAAAAATAAATGCATATTATAAGACAACAGAAGTGTTTTTTGTCATTGCATTCATGTAAAACTGTTGTTGGGGACTCCCAGAACAATATTAGGAACATTTTAAATGCCATAATAGGTGCTCTTTAATCTGAAGTTGGAGTCATCTTTACAAAGGTGTTAGGTCATCTGAAGTCTTCGTAAAAGACTGGAGACTGGAAAATAAAATGGAAAATAATTTGCGTATAGTTGTTGTTTATAACATTTTGAGGAAAGATAAACATGCATTTGATCTGAAATAACTGGAGTACAATGTTATGAGATGGAATATCTGACTGCTTGGCTAAAGAGATCTTTAATCTAGATTTCTTTAATCTAGATTTAATCTTGGAAAATGTCTCTGAACCCCGAACATCATTAGGAAGGTCATTCCAGAGTTTAAAAGCCAAATGCGAAAACGCTCTCCCTCCTTTAGTGAACTTAGATATCCTAGGTACAACTAAAAGTCCAGAGTTTTGTGATCTTGATGAATGTGATTGATAGTAAGGTAATAGAAAATCAGTTAAATACACAAGAGCTAAACAATTTAGGGCCTAATGGGTCAGCAGCTACAGTATCATATATCATATCACTTTGCAATCAATACGGAACTTAATAGGTAGCCAGTGTAGAGATGATAAAATTTGTTGATAAAAATTTTCTTGACCTGTTAAGAACTCTCAAAGCTTCATTTTGAACTAATTGTAGATTGTTTATTGAGAATGAGGACAACAACCTAGTAATCTAATAGTGATCAATGAATGCAAAGACCAGTTTCGAAAGACCAGTTGTTGTCTAATATAACACCTAGGTCTTTAACTGTAATCCTCTACAGTTGAATGTACATCCTTCTATATGCAAATTGTATAAAATAAATGATTTATTTTTGTGTTGTTTTTTGCACAAAAAGTATTCTCGTCGCTTGATAAACTTATAGTTGAGCCACTGTAGTCACATGGAATATTTAAACATTTTCTTCAATGACTTTCTGGGCTGTCAAGTTTCAATCCCTTCAGGATGCCTACAGTATGTGGTAGTGATCCACCTCTTAAATTTAATGAAACATATCTTCATTTGTGTTCCGAAGATGAGCGAAGGTCTTACGGATTTGGTACAGCATGGGAGTGAGTAATTAATGACTTAATTTTCATTTTTGGGTGAACTAACCCTTTAATAGGTGAAAATTACTGGTCATCCTATGTTTTATGTCTATCACAGTTAAATTAATTTAGTAGTCAGGCAGAGTTCAAGGTCTTCCAAGCCAGAAAATTCCTGCTCTACCGAGACTCAGTTGACTCCAAGGTCTCCTCAGCAGGGATAGAGGTCAGAACAGGGAAGGAAGTGGTGTGCCCAGGATACAGTAGAACTGGCGGGAGGCAAGGCCTGGCTGATTTACCAGTACCCTGGTGGGCGCGATGGCTACTGGGAAGGCTGGGCTTGATAGCAATCCCAGGCCGTGCTACAGCAAAGCCAGAGGAAAGGAGAAGCGGGAGCTTATCCAGGAGTAGGTACAAGCCAAAGTAGAGGAAGCTGGTGGGCATGTCAAAGCAGGGGGCGTGGACCAGGTGGGAGCATACAGCTGGCTGTAAGATCACCTGGGAAGAACTCTGGAAAGCAGAACCACACCAGTTTAAGTTCTTGATCCAGTCAGTGTATGAGGTCCTCCTTAGCCCTGCCAACCTTTTCACCAGGGGCCTGGTGGACTCACCTGCTTGCCAACTCTACAAGAAAAGGAAATCATTAGAGTATATCCTCAGCTGCTGTTCAAAGGTCTTGGGTGATGGGCGTTATCATTGGTCCTGAAGGCAGTACCACTTCATCTGCACACCATCTTCACTGGCATTTACATCAGCAAGCAGCATCATCCAACCAAGTCAGTAATTGCCTTTGTCTGAGCAGGCAAGAAGCCTCAGCCCCCCAGAAAGAACCAAGGGAGCCTGCTCAGCGACAGCAGAGTACTGGCACTTTCTGGTGGATTTAGGGAGACAACTGAGGTTCCCAGAGACCATTGTGGCTACATCACTCTGACCGGACATGGTCTTGATGTCCGCGGCAAGCAAGCAGGTGTTGCAGGACTTAACTGTCCTCTGGGAAGATTGAATGGAGAGAAGCCCAGGAAAGGAAGAGGCCCAAGTATGCTGATCTGATAACTAAGTGTCGGAGGAACGGGTGGAAGGCCCGCTGTGAGCCTGTTGAAGTGGGCTGCAGGGGCTTCGCAGGCCAGTCTCTACACTGGTTCCAGGGACTATGGATTTGCGGACTGCACAGAAGAACATCCTGGTAGCTGCTGAAAAGGCTGCACAATGGCTCTGGGTAGGGAGGGGGGACACATGGCGTAGGGCTCTATCTGGAAACAAGTCGGGGCCTGATCACCAGCTGGGCTGCGTCGGCCAGAGTGAAGGGTGTCTGATGTAAGACCCGAAACACCCTATGATCACGGGAACGTCACTGACGATGTGTCCAGGTTGCACCCACAAGGTGTATTCAAGTACAAATTGGATCATTTAGAGATTTCATCTGAAATATATAACTGAGAACCATCACCACAACAGTTTTGAATCTCATGTTTTCAAAATATTACCAAGTAGCACCATATACATTGAGAATAACAAAGGGCCTAAAACAGATCCTTGTGGTGCTACATTGCTGTAAAAGTACCAGTTTGGCTATTACAGCTCATTCACAACAATTGCATCTACAGCTAAAATGTAGTCATTGGGAAAGTTTTACAAACATTTACATTTATTCATTTATCAGCTGCTTTTATTTAAAATGTCTTTCAAAGGAACAAAATCAGCAGCAAAAAGACAGCAAACAAATATTTGAGTAATTAAAACAAAACCATATCATACTAACATCTTACATGCAATACTGCAAATATATGTAAATTAAAAATGTATAAAACATTATAGCATAATCACACAATTTACTTTTTTTTCACAATTTAAAAAGAATAAAGTCTGCTCACAATCTACAGCATCTTCCCACATTTCTCATTCTGCTGCCCAATAAAATCAGTAAGATGGGGGAACACGACCATGCAAGATTACAGGTAATTTTATTAAGATTGTACCAGCTTTGTACATTTTGATTTTGTGACATTGATTGTATGGATTAGCCTTCTTGTCAAGTACTTGAAAGTCTGGTGGTACACTGACAGTAGAGGTGTTTAAGTGTTGCAGAAAAAGGTTTTGAACCCAGCTGCTTGTATAGAAACTTATCATTGCATGGAAAGTGTTGCTTCCTTTAATCAAGCTGTTTCTGATATTACAGAAAGATTGATAGATTAGCCTTCACTGTTAATGATTCTCCCTGAACTTGCATTTGGAATAGAATCCAATGGGTATACAAATGTTTGTCATGAACTTTTTTGTGAAAAACATTCACATGCTTTTTAATCAAATTTTAAACTTTGAATATTTGCACTAAGTAAACTGTGAACATACTACTGTTCAAAAGTTTGAGGTTGTTCAAACAAAGTTTGCATTTGAAGTGTGTTTTTTTATGTTTTGAAAAGTCCTTTTGCTCACCATGGCTACATTTATTTGATCAAAAATACAGTTAAAACAGTAAAACTTTGAAATACTATTGCAATTTAAATAACTGTTCTCTATAACTGTATTTTGAAATACATTTTAAATTGTAATTTATTCCTGTGATGACAAAGCTGAATTTTAATCAGGGACATTGCTCGTCTTGCGCCACATGATCCTTCAGAAATCATTTTAAAATGTTGATTTGCTGCTCAGATACTTTGATTAGTTTTTGAAAACTGCTTTCAATACTAGGGGTGGGGAAAAAGTGGATTCTTAGATGCATGGCGATGCGGACGATAGACATATGTCTAAATCGATTCACGAATGTCAAAAATCGATTTTTTTAAAAAAAAGTATTATTTTATATATATTTATAATAACGTAAATATTGACGCGGGACGTGAAAGACGGAACTCTGAAGCGCAGAAGTGCAGTGGCCGAACCATCATGTGGCATGCACATAGGAGACGCAACGCGATGAGCTGAGCGCAGAATCCAAAACACCCTCCTCGTTGAAAGCTGACGTGTGGAGGGGTGTGCGATAGCACGATTTTTGATGATCGTGGATGATTAAAATGTCTCCACTATCTGCTTTTGAAGAAATATCGTAGACATTGCGTGTTACAGTGCATTCTATCTGAGTTCAGTTCTGGCGCATCTGTCTCAACTGTACAGCGTGACGTAGCCTATACATCACACGTTAATGAATAGGTACGGGACACAGCAATTCACAAAAGTTCATTATTTGCATAAGCCATGCCGGTTAAACATTTAATTCACGTGCTGATGCTCTGTTCCCGACAGCTCACAGAGGCACTAGAAGCCTGTCAAACAGCGCCTGAACACTGGACTAAGTTATCTTTCGAGTCTTATGCTAATACTGTTAAACACATACAATGTTTACATAAACAGAATTGGCTATGTCTAAAGTGAAAGCAAACATTTGAGAGAAAATCTGGTGTAATATGCGTCTATATTGAGCGCGTCACTTGCTGAGTTGAGAGCGACAGGAGTAAATGGTATCTGCCGCTCGTCCTTAAAGGGATGAGTTCACAAAAAAAAAAAAAATCTGTCATTATTTACTCTAATGTTGTTCCAAACCTGTATTCATTTTCTTTCTTTCTTGTCCTGAACACAAAAGAGGGTTTTTTTTTGTTTTTTTTGTTTTTTAATGTGAGTTACCAAACAGTTGCTGGTCCCCTCCAACTTCCAGGAGAGAGAGAGAGAGAGAGAGAGAGAGAGAGAGAGAGAGAGAGAGAGAGAGAAAAAAAACTATGGATAACAAGTATGCTGCTAGTTCAGGCACACATTTACTTTCCTGTTGGTTCTTTGCAATGTTAATTAAATATATTATCAATTCTTCATGGGTCATTACTTTTACTTTTAAAGCAAAGTATTTATAGTCACACACACACACACACACACACACAAAAAGATTCAGATAATCGATTTAGCATCAGAATCAGGAAGCCCTCTGAATCGAATACAGTGAACTAAAATACGATAAGGTGCCTAGAGATTCCCACCCCTATTCAATACTGCTTACAGTGATAAAAACGGTGATAAAAAAGTAACAATTCTTTGATAAATAGAAAGTTCAGAGGAAGAGCATATATTTAAAAAATACTTTTTATAACAATATAAATATCTTTACAATCACTTTTGAAATAAAAGTATTAATTTCTTTAAAAACTACTGACTACTGATTTTTAATGCTATGAAAATATTACCAAATATCAAATGAATATTGCTTTACTGAGATTCAATCCATTGCAAATATTGTTGTAACAGAGTTAATATGAATTCAGGAACTGAATACAATTACCCTCAAATTCACACAGCTACAATTTCAGCTGCAAGATGATTGAAATATTGAAAAATATGAGTAGAAATGGCCATTCAAATGAAATTCAGTCAGGAATGATAAAAGCAGTCCGAACATGTAGAGGATGTGTTCTGATTAGCTTTCTAATTAGTTGTATAATTGACCATAACGTATTAAAATTGAACATTAGCAAAATAATTGGATTTCCACTCCAACAATTACTGTTCCATGTTTAAAGCAGAGATTCCTTTTTCTGGAATTTAATAGGACTGACTTAAAACCAGAACACAAAGCTTTTGTTACCCAGTAATACAGTTTTATTACTGGTACTGCCTGTACAGTGATAGATCTCATTATTCATCAATATCACTAAAACTGACCATAAACATTTGCCTTCATTGATGATTAAATACCTCTTTTTCTAAAATGTACTGTATGTGTACAAGGCAAATAGAGTAGACCAATTTGATTTGACATATCTAATAATCATGCCATGGATGCACAAGTCCCGGAATCTATTTCCATTATACCGTTCAATCCATTGATTTAGAGCATTTCAGTGAGATTATAATTAAGATTGTATCCAACATTTCCAGCATGATTAATTTCATTGCATGTCTCTGCAGTGCTTCACATCTTCAGGCTTGATCCCTTATTATCCCACAATACTATGGGCTTTGTCAGGCCTTTTCAAGAACATAAGCCCTTTTTGTGTCTGGTCAAAGTAAAAGTCTGTTTAAATCCAATTGCCTCTCTCTCTCTCTCTCTCTCTCTCTCTCTCTCTCTCTCTCTCTTCTCTCATCCATACATCAAATGGATGTGGCAAGCTTGGCAACCCCTACTTTGAGGTGTTAATAGTAAGCAGCCTCTGGCATGAAGGAGAGAAATGAGCATTCACAGATGATGTGGAGAACAAAAAGACCCAAGGTCATGCCAAAACACCCTGTCTGATTTAAACAACGTCAAGGAGCAAACAGTGAACAGGATGTTGTATGTTGAGTCTCTATGCATATGGTACTCCTTCTGGGGAGGAATATGACATGTGACAAAATACTTCAAGGAACTGATTAAACATCATTGCAAGTTCACCGTCCTGATGTTTTATTACATCTGTCTGATGTAACCTACTTGTGGAAGTGGCTCTGATTAGACTAGCTTTTAAGCTATTTAAAACACATTTTCAAGATTACTTGTACTGTCTAATACCATGATATACATTTTACTCTTAACAATATACATTTTACCCAAAAATATATCTTTCCCAAAAAAAAAATGTTTAATTCGCCACTAAAGTGATAACATCGCTGCGAGATCTAGTTAGAAACATTCACATTTCTCCGTTATTAATGGATCAAACAGCGCTGACGTGTAAAGCAGGAAGAAACATTGTGCCATGAATGAACTATTCAGTGCCACAGATCAGCAACATTCACCATGGATTTACTGTAGTAACACTACATGGAAATGTACTAACTGCATTAACTGTAACCATGGAAGTTTGGCAGGAATAGTAGGCTATAATACTTTCAAATAACATTACGTTGGTTTTATTTTGACATTATGAATACAATTTCTGCCCTCAAATGTTAATCTGAACTAAAATAAACCTTTGTTTATAACTACTACAATATTACATTTCATTTTGTCCAAGGAGCTGTTTTGTTTTATATGCTCCTAAGAAAAGTCAAGTATATATTCCTATTCCTAGTATATATCATACTTTAAAATGTTAGTTTTAATAAAAATATAATAAACAATAATTAAATCAAGGAAATTTCTGTGGCATTTCTTTCTTTTTGTTGTATCGAAAAACTACCGGTCCGTACCGAACTGACACAAGTGTATCGTCTCAAAACCGAACCGTGAATTTCATGAATTTTTGTTACACGCTACTTTATACCCAAATGTAAAAAAACTTGAATCAATTAACAGCATTAATAAAGCCCCAGTCTTACAGATCATTAACTTTAAAAATATGTTTTACGGTTTAGTTATACCCTTTAAATTTGCATATAGTGCAGGAATTGAAGTTCGTATTTAGTTTTGCGGAGACATTTATGTGGCCGAAACGTAAATGGAACCATTTTAAGAAATCAGATAGCTATCTGAATAGAGAAAACTTGTGTGTAAGCTGCAAGTGTCATGAACCAGGTTTCTCTCCTCTTATAATTAGTCTCTCTCACACTCCCTTGTGCACACACTCGCACACATTTCCTCACACACCTTTACTCTACTTTAGCTGTTCCCCATTATTGCCAGCATTTGCGCTGATCATCTCACACCTGCCCTCCCTTTCCTCTGACGATGTTTGCTACTTCTAGCCTTCTCCCTGTCTGCTTCCTTGTGAGATTATTTTCGTATCAAATTGATGTCTCGAGTCCTCTCAGAGTCTTTTCTATTTAATGGCTTTATGTTTGCATATTGCATAGTGCATATTGCAGGTTAGGTAACCCAACTAGTCAATGTATAGAAAAATAATGTATAGAAAAATAATGTGAACCAGATTTTCTTTAAAATATGCTTATAAATACACTACAGAGGCTTCTGGAGGAATTTTTGTGAGAAATTTACTTTTACCGTGTCTGAAAATGGGCGTGGCGGAAGTGATTTAACGGGCGGTACAGTGGCCGATTCAAACAACAGGAAAACAATGGGATTGCAAATGACGTTTTGGATGCTCAGGAAGTTCTTCTCATACTTAATCATATGACGGACCACAGCCATACAATTATGAGCCTGCTATGCTGCCAAGAGAACAGGGACATGCCAGTATTAATGTTAGACAGAATAACGGTCAGAGGAGATGAATTGGGTTGTGGTTTGAGGAGAACCAGTGGAGAATAAGGCAGGTGTCTTGGTCAGAGACCAGTGTTAGCTTATTATTCCTAACGATATAAATTGTGCTCACAATATTGTACAGATTATTACCATCATATATCCGTTAAAAGCAAAGCTATTATTGGTCATCTAGGAGTATTGGGACTTACCAATAACAGAAACTAGTAAGCTTTGATCAGGCGTATGTCATGCTCATTATATCTGCCCAGACTAGCGCTATGTGATATAACTTAGCGGTTTCTCTTTGAGAGACAGATAATTCATTTTATTCCTGATACACGTTTTAGTTCCAGACATGCTTGTGTTGGAAATGCAAGGCAATGTTCACAGTCTAGGAAATTCAGTGCTGCAGGGAGGTGGATGCAAACTGGGCCTTAGTGGAAATGTCACCCCCCAAGGTTCTTGCTTCACCATCCCATGTTGAATTCAATCATATCACCGGGATGATAATCCTCCAATCTGAAGCACCCGGTTTTCGAAGCCGATGCGGAAGAGAAATCCTGTGTCTTCACCTGCACAAACCGACAGAGCGAGAGCGTGGTCTCTGGTCCCGGACTTGATGGCACCGTGAAGCGACGGCGGGCAGAGGCTGCGGCTGGGAGCTACAGAGCAGACGGCCGTGTCAAGAAAACACAGAGCGCTACGAGTCAAGCGCTACGGAGTCTTGCCACGACCTGTGAGAGCAGACACATCAGCTCTGACTCGATGTTGGCCTGTTTCCCAGACGACTCACAAACAGAGGGGGGAAATCCACAGAACTCGTCCAAATCCTCACTGTCCGACGCCAGAAAGTAGCTGGTCCCCTCCACAGATGCAGCTGCCTCGTCGACATCAATGGCAGAAGCGGCTGTGGACGGCTGCCGTTGTCCGTCTGTGATCGATCCGAGTGAGGCTGGCGAAGCTGACGAGTGAACCAGGAAGCTTTCGCAGGCTTGAGAAGCCTGCATTTTTTACGGCACACCATTATAGCGGGGGTTCAGAAACTGGAGGTGCAGTCTCTGAGAAGGATGCTAGGTGAGTCCTCAGAGTCACCAGGGGCAATAACTCACAATGATGGCAACAGCTGCGTGATTCCGACCCAGGCAGGAAACACAAATCACATGGAGGTCCCCGTCGCTGATTGGGGCTCGGCACAAGCAAAATGCTCTGTGTTCTGCCCATTCACCCTGCTGCTGAAGGCTGGCCTGGCTCTGCATCCAGCCTGCTTTGTATACATTATACAGTATTTAAAAAACACTAAGCCTTCTCACCGCTGGCTATTTACTCCTATTTTCATAATACAGGAAAGATCATGAAACCTCCTTTTGCCACACCATCCATTTCATTCATTGAATCAGGCTCTCATCTGCTTGGAGATGTTCAAGGTCATTTTGGAGCTTAAATGAAAGTGTATTCGAAATAAGACAAACGGTTAGTCATTCACGTTAATCAGTTTGAGGAGATGTGGCATGAGGCTGTGCCAGTTCTCCATCCATTTTTCTCTGGTGTCCACTCAGAACATATGCTCATGCTCAGCACATCGAACAAACACTGTGTGTCAATAAGGGGTAAGAGACCCCCTTAAGCAATGAATTAAACTGTAAATTACTCCAGCCGAGGAAGCAGACGATTCTGTTAAAGTTAATGTGCACTGTCAGATGTACTTAAATACTGCCCAGCATTAATGACCTTTCTCTCGTTCTCTCTCTCTCTCTCTCTCTCTCTCTCTCTCTCACACACACACACACACACACACACACGTCTGGTCCAGATATCTCTGTGGGGACTCTCCATAGGCATGATGATTTTTATACTGTACAAACTGTATAATCTATCCCCTTAAACTAAGCCTAACCCTAAACCTACCCATCACACACGACTTCATGCACTTTTACATTTTCAAAAACCTCACTTAGTATGATTTATCCGCTGTTTTCCTCATGGGGAACAAAAAAATGTCCCCACAAGGACAAGGATTTCAGATATTGCCATCTTTGTGGGGACATTTTGTCCCCATAATGTAGAGTTTGCCAGACGCACACACACACACCACTTTGAATGATTTTTGCCACAAATTTTACTTGGCTTGATGAAAAACAGCCTATGAAGCTATAGGTTTTTAGACCCTATTTTATTTAGCTCCCCTAAAAATGTGCAATGAAGCTATCAGCCCATTTACAATTTGTGGGATTTATCACCATGTTTGTTTAAAGTTGCAGCTGCAGTGAGTGTTATCATTATTATCAAACTAAGTTAAAAGAATGTATATGAATATACACTCACCTAAAGAATTATCAGGAACACCATACTAATACTGTGTCCAGACGAGTCGACGTGCCTCAGATATATCTCGCATGCCATTTTCTGCATATTCTGAGGGAGGGTTTGATGCAAATGTGTAGGTTAGTGACATACCATAACCCAGCTGTAGTCCCAATTGGAGTCGTTTTTGTAGGCAATTATACTTCCTGATTTTTAAAAGACGGTATCTCTGCTTACACTGAACTTTCAGCGCTGCAACTTTGCAGATACTGTTCATGCACCAACAGCAACATTATATACTATTTAAAATCAAAAAAGTTCAAAGATAATATTCTAAAGATGACGGCGCCACGTTTCTCTGGTGCATAAGGTCTATAGCAGCCATTCCTCCAGTCTTTAGTATCACACGATCCAAGCATTATATATGCTGAGGTGGTGCTCAAGAAAAATTCCCTATTATTATCAATGTTGAAAAGAGCTCTGATTGAGATTTAAGTGGAAAGCATGATGCATTTGTTTCAGGATTCTTAGATGATCAGAAAGCTATAACTGCAGTTATTTGAGATATAACTTTAAATGTAACAATGTAAAAGTATATACTGTCACTTTTTAAAAATTGGAAAACAGAAAAAAGAAAGGCTAAACTGAAATAAACAAACAAGATAAACAGGATTAAAGAAGAAACAAAGTAAATGCTTATATGAACGCTCTCTATTCTAGTAAAATCATGAAAATAAATTGCAACCACATACAGTTTTAAATAGTTTATTTTTAAATCTCTTATTTCTCTGAGCCATAGCAGCTCTAATTTAACCCCTTTTATGACTTATCATCACTTCAGCTACAGTGACATGTATATGATGAACATATTGTCACTGTTCACACTTAAAAAACGGTTCTAATTGGGTTTAGAAAGAAGATAGAGTGATAACTACAGACAGGTCATAGGGCAGACGGCACAGAGCAAAACCCTGGGGAGAGCACAGCTTGTCGGGGGAAGGTGGCTGTTTCCAGACAGATGGAACATATGAAGATGCTGCGTTTCCACAGGATGCACAAAACATGTAAACAAACACCAGATCCAAGAAAACTCCTATAGTCCCATATCATCTCTTTTTCTGCTGCAGATGAATTTAGCTGATACTTTTTGTGGGTGGTGCAGTATTTGTCAGTATTTGAGATATATGTATCAATTACAGGATTTGTGGGTGTTGTATTTTGCAAGAGAGAGAACAGAGAGACTGCCTGACATAGACCATAGAACTCGGCTTCCCCATTTCTCTCTTTTATTTTTTCTGTTTGTCATTTCCTCTTGCTTGGAGGCAGCCAATTTCAGAAGCTGAAGTCAGCCATGCAATACAGTAAATATCAGAATCGCAGTGTATACGGATTCAAGCATAATTTCCTATCTGAAATCCATTACCCACTCTCTCTGGTTAAATTAATCTTTCCCTCAAGCATGAAAAAAAAGACAAACAGAGAGCTCGGGCTGCAAAGTCTCATTCATAACAGGACCGGCTGATAAAGAAAGTCGGGCTGATTTGGAGAATATAGACCGTTTTTGCTCAGCGGATATTTGCGGATATTTTTGTGGAACGTTGCACATGAGAATTCTATTAGAGATTCCTGTCCGAGGGGGATGGATGGAATTCCAGGGCCACATCTCCACACGGTAATAACCGGACTCAGGAAACATTAGTCTTGAATCAGTCGGCTCTGATTCTCTGTGCACAGGAATGCATAGGTTGGTTGACGGAGTGTAACGTGAAGGAGCAACGAATGATAGACTGTCAAAGTCAAAGCAATGGAGCAAAGTGTGGATTGATTAGACCAGCTGAGGAAAACAAGAGCTGACGGACAAGTTTGTTGAACATAGTTCATACGAACCACAAACATGCTAAATTAAACTGGTCATTGCCAAGAGAAGGAATTCTATTGAACTTATGTAGCAACAGTTCACCCAAAAATGTAATTATTTTCTCCCCCCTATGCCATTTGATTACTTTCATGCATGAAGGTCAATGGGGGTCCAATATGGTTTTGAATATTCAAATATTAATATTTCATATACTCCAGTGCTCTAGACATTAAGCCGCAGTGTATGCACAAACTTCATCATGCCTTCTTAAATATATATGTGGAAAATGATACAGCATACTGTCTGATCATAAACACAATTAATTATTCTGATACACTGAAGACAAAGATTGCAAATTCAAAGAATAATGGACAAAACGTAACTATTTCTGTATTAAACTGGTGTCATTTGTTCAGAGATTTTAGTACACATAAATGTAATGAAAATATGATTAGAACTTTTAACTGTTTTCCACGCGTTGCTCCCTCATTCTTTGGAGTTTGTTGTTGTCATATAGGATTATATTTTTATAATATATCAAGGTCCCCTGAACTTGTACTGTTTTCTCCCATCTTTTCCACTGCTTTAAACGCCCATTTCTTGAGAGCTTTTGCAACTTGATGGATGGATGCCATGCCAACTTGACAATTTTCAATAAGTATTCCTGAAATACATTGCTTATTTCATTTCATATTTATACAAAACATATCGGGAAATCACGGGCAATGTAGAGAACTCAACCTCTTAGAACGTTAATTAAATACTCCTGTAATAAAGTAAACGTCAGCTCCGAATTAAGAGATCATTATCCACTGGCTGCATTGGCACCCTTTAAAGAGTGTAGTCTCGAACATAAATAAAGTTTAATTGATATTATAACTTGAATGAGAAGCTACAGACACATAATGATACAGCATAGGGAGCAGAAAAGTGCATTACTAAAGGTCGCGTGACAATAGCAGTGATTAAACTCATCTGCATTACCAGATGGCTTACTGAAATAGCCTTTATAATTGCTCACATGATGATATAATTACAATTTCATTGAAATTATAACTTCCATATTCTATTACCAGATCCAAGAACCGGATCATATTTGTGTTTAATTGTAGCATAATGTCATTGAAACTACTGTAGATGCATTTGGACGCCTCTAGTGTCGAATCTCAGATATTAAATATCTTTCAATTTAGTGTGCTTTTGTATTTCCAAATCAGTTGCATTTGCAATGAAAGTGGTCAAAAAAATAAATAAATAACCAACTGTGTATCAGTCAGTTTATTTACATTAATCAAGATTAAAACATGCTGTAAAATTTGTTTCATTTTAAGTAAAATTTTAGTTTGTGTACACATTTACTAATGTTAACATATAATGTTAATTGAGTGTTACCAAATAATTTAAATATATATATATATATATATATATATATATATATATACACACACATATACAGTATATATATATATATATATATATATATATATATATATATATATATATATATATATATAAAACTAGGATGAAACAAGGATTGAAAATAAGAATGAAAATATGAATAAATATTCAAATCATGCAACTTTGAATTGCAGACATAAAATTGTAGGGTAGGTTGTTAGAAATTAAGAAATATGAAAGATTGATATTTCACCTTTCTTGAAATGTGACTAATTTTCAAGAAAAGACAAACAAACATGTCAGAATATATCATTGAATTGTAGGTGACAAGTGTTACATCAAATCATCATAATTGATTCCACCCAATTAATAATTCTGGCTATGAGTAATCAGCACTATTCGCAGAGCTCACTGCACGAACACATGCAGCCTATTACTGCATTAAATAGGATGTGTGGGCTAAACCTGCCCAGTTCACAGAGATTTGATAAGGAAGGATTCAAGCTTGATTTTGTCACACGAGGAAGGTGTCAAAAGAGCTATATCTCTGTTTATAGTTACACAAACGCGTGTTCTCTCTAGCATTGGGTTTTAATGTTGGTTTCAAACGCCTTTGTACAAATCCTATATATTTTTTGTTAATTTTAACCTCCAAACTAAAACATGAATTTCAATTAATCCTATAAAGTGTGACAAAATGTTCCCAGGTGGTCAATGTATGTTCAAAGAACTGTATCTTTTTTTTCGAGGCCATTGAGGGTGGAAAAGTAGCTTTATGTAAATATGTAAAACATTTAATGCTTAATTTGTCGCTGAAAGCCCTGATGTATGTGCCTATACTGATAAATATACGAACAAGAGTATAATGATGGTTGAGATGCCTGCATATATATATATATATATGTATATAGTATATATATATATATATATATATATATATATATATATATATATATATATATATATATATATATATATATATATATATTTACCAAGATGGCGCCGCCACAGCTCCACAAACAGCCTCAAAACTGTTCTTTAGAAAGTCTATGGGTGACGTCACAGACGCTTTGTCCATATTTTTTTACAGTCTATGAAATTAGCCCATGATCACTCCCCCTGAAGCCATCTTAGGTGTATAGGACATTCTTCTTTCAGACAGGAATACAATCAACGTTATATAGAAAAAATGTCTTGACTCTTCCAAGCTTCATATGGCAGTGATTGGCTGTATATACTTTGGAAGTCCACCAAAGCGCATCTATTCATTATTAAATGCTCCACGCGTCTGAACAAAGGTGGTGAAAAACAGGGTGAATAAAGGTCTTCTGAAGTAGCCATGTGTTCATGTCAGAAAAATATCCATATTTAAAACTTTATCGAATGAAAATAGCTTCCGTCAGACGACCGAACAGATCGAGTTTACGCAAAAAGAGCAGGTTGGTAGGTTGTGCGTCAAGTTCAAGGGCTACTCTTTTACCGTAAATCGATGGTAGTTATTTTAGTCGATATTTTAGCAGAAAGTGTGACACCTAAACCATCCCCCTATATCTATTGTGCTTTCCCCAAGACAGGAGAAATTAATAAACATTGGCTTTTATGGTGTGATCTCAACTCCGTGAGACTTCAGCGCCTCCATCTCTACAGGATGCCTCCCAGCGCACCTCATTACCAGCCAGGACTCCTGTAAGCACTGGGAACCCAGCCAGCAATTCAGAGATACATATCCAAGGCTAAAGAAAGTGAAGAATTAGTCTGTGTTTTGGATGGTCCACCAGGAGCACAACATGTGAAAGAAATTCAGTCTATATTGCATCAATGTGGTTTGCTAATATGAGACTACATGCCTAAATATGCATAAATACTTCCTATATGCATTTGAAGTGATTTCACAGTATTATTAGTAAAAAGAAAGTATTAATATTTTGCTGTGATTTTGTTTGCATAATTTACAACAAACAGCGCAGGTCAACAAGCAGTCAGAAACGTAAAAAAACTATCTAATGGCGAGTGTTATTTTTGAACCCTACACACGCACACAAACAATAGCAATATCACAACTGTTAAAGCACTTGAATGGATAGAAAAAAATAAAAATAAAAAAAAATAAAAAATAAATCACACTTGACCTATAGTGTGGGCGGGCTGTGACATCTTATTAATGGATAATCTGTTATTAAGCATTCAATCTGCTGAATTGCAAATAAGATTTAAGATTGTAAGCTCCTAAAGCCTGGGGTCAATAAACGGGCTCTAATAAAGGATGAGACGTTCTCCCCAAGATATGCAGATCAGTCAGCATGTATATTTACAAAGAGAGAGTGCAGCACTCAGTGCATATTGGCCCAAAAATAAGAAGCGGAGACTTTAATAGCAAGGAGGTCCTAAATTCTAAATGGTGCGAGTGGGGATCGTCAGCGTTGAAATGCCGTTTCCACCATTAACCACCAGAAGTCGCGTGCAAACATCTTTCTCCAAAAGCTCTAAAAACAAGAGATAATAAGGTCTGTGGATTTGAGTACATTCACATCCCTTTCAAAAAGAAATATTGGGTACCCCTAAAATAAAAAAAGATCTCTGTGTTCAACACAGGTGGTGAAGAAAGATGGACAAACGAAATGCCTTTGGCCAATTTCAAATTAAATCTCTTGATTTAAGGAAAATGCTGGAGGGAAGGGATAGGAACTCTTCAGAGGGTTTTTCAGCCTGGCAAAGTGCAGGTTCAAATATTGCCTTGCAAAAAGAAGAAGATTTAATATTGACACGTTCTTATGCAGTCTCATGTTAATGTTACATTAGAGGTTCTTCGGTTGAAAACGGTCCTTTAATGTTGGTTTTATAAATCTTTGTTGCAGTAACAGATGCAGCACGAAACACGATATTTGATTTTAAATAGAAATCTGAGTTCTTTTCTAAGTGTTATACCAAAAACTTCCATAAAAACATGGCTGGGCCATTGTTTAGCATTTCTCTTGCAGGCAAAATCATTTCACAGAAAGCTTCTTGGTTTGAAATTGACTTTGATGGACATTGATTACCCCGCAAAATTTCGCTAGCCCAGGTGAGCTGCGCCTTTGGCGGCTCAGTGAAGTCGGGCTCACTCAGTCAAAGCAGTTTAAAGACCATTACTGATTTCAAAACACAGCTCACTGTCACATAACACAATAAAGACAGTCATTTTGTTGCAAACCAACTGGTATAAAGATGTAACATGCAGGAAGTGATAGGTATGGACCAGTTAATGTTGGACTGTCAGCACGATGACCAATACGAATTTAAGAAATGCCACTGATTTGTTTGTCTTCTATCTGTACTGCTTGGCAATGCAGAAGTAAGACTCTTCTTTCTTCAATTCAGGTAAAACTATTTGCATTACAAATCAGTATGTTTTAATTCAAAATAAAAAATAATAACACATACCAGTTTGCAATTGAGTGGTTGCAGGTATGATGTTAGCATCATGCCGATTCCCTCGACAGAACCCCAATCAGGATTTTTCCCATGGGCTTTTGGATTATTGCTAAAAACAAGCTCTGTGATCAGACAAAAGTTTATGATACTTGCACATTTTGTCCATCACGATAATGATCACAGATGAATACAACTTTTATGAATTTTGAAGCCTACAGTAAATGCCGCTGCCAGAAATAAGCAAACACGTGCGGATAGATGTGCAGATTATTGAGCCCAATCTCATGAAAGTTCGTATCTATAGCACGAATGTCATATCTTGTGCCATTTATGGTGGATAGGGTACATATTTTTCGAGTGCATATAATATGTACTTTATAAGCTCCGTGACCCAACCGTGACCCAACTTGACACATCATGTTGACGTTCAACATTTGACCATTGAACTGGGTCATTTTTTCAGACCTCATCTGGACGTCTATTACAGGTGCAGGAAATTTACATGATTAATATATGCATTTGTTTTTACAAATATCAACATTGTTGTTATCAGCGCTGATATATGAATACAGATTATTTATAATTATTTATTATAAATTCCATTCCCACAGCTAAGCGAAAAGAGGTCTTGCCGGTCTTGCACACCCAATGCGTCATTTTTACCGTGCTCGTGTAGACGCGTCTCGAGTCTTTAAGGCCAATTTATACTTCCGAGTAGAGGTTACGGCGATAGAGGCTACGCACTGTAGGCCGACGCCGTTGTGAGCATCATACTTCTGCGTTCAGGTCTTGGTTGCTCTGCAGTACTGCTCCGAAATGCTAGTTGGCGGCAGAGGGTTTTAATGTTCCAATGTGTTTAGACTCCTCGTGGCTAGGTTACTACAAGCAATGGCGACTGAAAGAGAGTGGATCATGTTGGAGTTGGAGCTTATTGAGGTGGAAAAGCAGTTAATTTTAGTGAAATTACTAAAACTGAAAGGCAGAAATGAGAGAAGACATCGGAGAAGATGGTACGTGTGGAAATGCGTTAGAAGGTACGTGCAGAAATACGTAGGAGGAAATGCGGATGCTACCAAACTGACCAATCACCGATCTTGCGGTGCACCATCGTCGCAACGTGTAGTTACATTTTTGAAGAGGTGCGCGTCAGGCTATAATATGGGCACGCGACTGTGCGTATGCTACGCCGTACCTACTGCGCGCACCCTACGTAAGAAGTATAAATTGGCCTTTACTCCGTGTCTAGTGCGCGCTCTGATCGGTAAAGGTGCAGAGACCTCTCCCAATCATCTCCAGCAGAAGCAGCCTCCCCGTTTCCCTCGTAAGCTGATATTTGTATTTAAACATTCTCTGTGTTTTTTTTTTATGACACACAGTCTCTTTCTTCTCTCACACACACACACACACACACACACACTGTCTCTTTCTCTCTCACACATATGTAGGCTAGTTATAAACTCTTTAGACTTTGAATGATTAGTGCTTTATTTTAAAAGTTGGAAAGTAACAATCGTGAAAAACAAAAAAAACTTATTTTGGGGATGGATTCAGCCTCGTTTCCGGAAATCTCCCTTCGATGTTGACAGCTATGCGTCGGTCAAACCATATACAGTATAGGCTGTAAATACGGAATTTGTAAATCCGTTTACCTTTTCGGTGTGATAACATTTAATCACCTAGTCTGCCTTTGTAGTCACATTTAACTGCTTATTTCAAGAAACGTAATGGCTAAAAAAAATCCAGAGTGAAGTAATATTGATGTATTTTATGTCATAGAATAAAACGTTTCTTGAGTTTCTTGAGCTTGTGTTCACCACAGACCTGATTTCAGCCATTTAACATAACCCCATTCAAAAAGAAAATCTGGAATCGAATGACATTGGAAGCCTCACACATTTAAGATGGCAGGATGTCAAATCACTTATTTGTGGGGTGATCTCGCACCAGCTGAGCAACTGTCATTGAGATGAATGGGAATCAGGAATCAGTCTGGGCTGTCCGCCTCTCCAGAGGATTTATAGAGCTTTGGGGCACTTGACCACAAGCCCATCTTAACTGCATTCTGACTCATTCTTTTTCTTGCCGGGTACAACCCAAGCTTGAGCCATTGGATCAGCTAATGTTGCTATGCCGGGCTGATAAGCTCTGCATCTCAATGTCCGTGTATCCATCCCAAACATGTGAGATTAGAATAAGTGTGTCCCAAAGCATAGTATGGTGTGTAGAGTATTCAGGAAGTCCCCGCATGGTCTACTATTTCCAGTAGATTTTCGAAGCGTGGATCCATGTGATCACTATAACGGCTAATATTGCCCAAAACCCATGTCGTTTTGGAGAAGGAACTACAAACACAAGTAAAAAGTGTTTGTAAAAAAAAAAAAAAAAAAACACAGCGGATATGCGCAACCGACGGTGAGAGGTACAGATTAAGTTGAGTGATTAATCAAATTTTAACCTGATAAAAAGAAATATGTTTTAAATGTTGTCTGTGTTATCTTCCATCTGCAATTATTGAAAATAATTCAAATAACAGTATAGTCTATGTTTTATATTTTCAATTTTAACATTTAAAACGTTCAGTATGTGGCAAAACATCCAGTATTGGTCACAAAGCTGGAACTCAAATTTAATATTGGAGACATTTTCACAAATTGTGAAATGAATAGGGTTTCTTTTTCTTCTTTTTGGTAATTGGTGTTCCCTGTTTAGTGAAACAGTGCAATCATTTCAGTGACTGTTAAAAAGCAATTCAGGGTCATTGTGAACAAAATGTGAAGGACATTCAATATCACAGGATAACCAGCTCTGAATATGGCTGTCAGTGTCAGGCTCCATGCTGATGAAGTAACCAAAGCAATATGAACTTGAAACCTGTGTAAATGCAATATGTGTAGGTCTGGAGGAGTGAATGAGGCTGACCGTGACATGAGTGTCACATTCTTTACGAGTTTGTAATGCTTAAGAAATGTGTTTCACAAAAACATTTTGCACAATTTTAAACACACATTGCATGGTTAACCCAGAGGAACCATCCCCATGATCAAATTTATGGGATTAGATGGATGGATGGATGGATGGATGGATGGATGGATGGATGGATGGATGGATGGACAGACAGAAGGAAGGAAGGATAAATGAATGGATGGATGGACGGCTGGATCTAATGAGAGAGAGATTAGTGGGAAATTTTTTTGAAAGTGGAAAAACAAAGTACTTTTTGCATAAAATTGCTGCACAGTCCAGACCACTTACAGAGCTGAAGGGAGGAAGGTTAATTGACACCAAGAATAGCCACTGTGAGCTTGTGTATAGGTAGGCTCGGATCCAGGCTCCATCTGGATTTGGCCAGCTTTAGCAATGCTGCCTGTTACCAGCCTTCATTTGCAACTTAAATAGGCCCTAGATGATGTTTCAGTATAAAAGTGGCCATGGTGGAGTGTAATGTTGAAGTATCAGCTGTGCTGAAACAGAAACAAATAACACTCAAATAGTATCCCACATCAAAAGGAAACCAGGCACTTATGTATATTACCATTTCCTTGCGCTTTTTGCACCCATGAGAAAAAGAACATCTTGATGTGAACATATTTAGCATGATGAACACAGAATGTTGAGCAGAGCTTTCTGGCTGCATGTTTACTTTAGTTTAAGTTCAAGTGAGCATCAAGGGTATTCAATCTAATTCAATCCTACTGAAAGACTGTTCAGTCCCTTGTGGAGAATGTGATGACAACTTCATCTGAATATAATCATGTCACATCATCCATCATGTGACAGGAGCACAAAAGAACCAACAATGCAAGAAGCTCTTTTGAGTGTGTGAAGTAATTCTAGCTTCTATTAAGACGTTTTTACAGTCAAAAGGCCCAAGTGTATTGGCTCTTTAAAAAAAACATTCAAAGGGATTTAATGGTGTCAAGTGGACGACAATCATACAAAAAAGGTCTACATTCCAAAGCTAAGACAAAAAGGAAATGCAGGTATTAGGTGCTAGTGAAAAGCAGATTGAGTTATTCATGTTTTACATTCCTTTAGGGTGAAAGAAGCTATACAGTGGATGCCATGGACACATGAAATCTGGTATCTTACACTATGATCTGCCCCCTGAAAAGATAGTTCTAATATGCTCAGAGAGAATCAAATTAGGCAGTCAAATCAAATAATTTCTAGCTAGTTCAGAGAAATCAAATAATTAAAAATTAAATCCGAGAACTCCAAAGTCAGTTTTCTAAACTCTAGTGTTGGTTTGGTTACTGTGTTTTGCCTTTGCACAGCAGTGTTCAGCAATGTTTTTTTGTGAACTGATAAAATATGTCTATATCTTAGTAAAATATAAAAGCTGCAAATAATATGTTTCAGCAATGTCTGCATAAAATATGCTTGAATTAAATTTTAGATTTTAAGCTTTATCTTCTACAAAAATGCAAGCGATTCTCCTTATTTATTGTGTGTTTATTTGTTCATTATTTTATTTATTAATTTAATTTAAAGGACAAAAAAATAATACCACCAATGCAACAAGCAAAAACAACAATCAGCTTACCACAATAATTCTTAATATATTAATATATTTAGGGCTGCAACAACGAATCGAATTAAATCGATTAAAATCGATTTCTAAAGAGTTGGCAAGACGAATTACATTATTGACTCCGTTGCGTTGCACAACACGAAATGTTTGAATATAAAAAAAAGTTCGAGTTAAGCGCGGAGCACTCTCGGTCTCTCTCACGCACTGTCGCTCAATCGCGGAGTTCACATTTGTCAAACGAGAGAGACCGAGTGTGTCCGTGATGATCGCGACGCGAGAGAGACAGAGATGTGTGCCAGACTCGCTCACGCAGGAGCGAGAGTCCAAGTGTGTCCGTGATCACGAGAGAGAGAGAGAGAGAGAGAGAGAGAGAGAGAGAGAGAGAGAGAGAGAGAGAGAGAGAGAGAGAGACCGAATGTGTCCGAGAATCGCTCCATGCGGGAGCGAGGAGAGAGACCGAGTGTCGTGATTCACGAGAGAGAGACAGAGTGTGTCCGTGATGATGATCGCGACGCGAGAGAGACACGAGTGTGTCCCGAGCTCGCTCACGCGGAAGCGAGAGTCCGAGTGTGTCCTGATCACGAGTAGAGAGAGAGAGAGAGAGAGAGAGAGAGAGGGAGAGAGAGAGAGAGACCGATGTGTCCCGGAGATCGCTCACGCGGGAGCAAGAGACGAGAGTGTGGTGATCACAGAGAGAGACCGAATGTGTCCGAGTCTCCGAGATCGGCTCACGCGGAGCGAGAGACCGAGTGTGTCCGTGATCACGGAGAGAGAGAGACCGAATGTGTCCGAGATCGCTCACGCGGAAGCGAGGAGACCGAGTGTTTCCGTGATCAAGAGAGAGAGAGAGAGAGAGAGAGACAGTCGAGAGAATCCAGAGATTCAATGTGTCCAAGAATCGCATCAGAGAGACTGAAGTGTGTATTACGAGCATTAGTAATACATACTAGACATTCTCTGATACTAGTAATACATAATTAGGCATATAATGATATAAATAAAAACAACAATTAAATTCTTACCACTGAATTAGCAAACTGTGATTTGAATCAGATAGACAGATGAAAACACTTTCTTGTCTGTCCAAGTAGCCTACTACAAAGGGGAATATTTTTTCCACAATTTGCAGCACTGAATTGTTCAAACTTCACTCTAAATGACTCAGAGAAACTTCACTATATGCTCGGAAAGGATGAGCGGAAAAATACCTTAAACAATAGGAGATGGTCAATCCATTGTATTTGATATTACTTTATATTGTATTCATATTTTATATTCATTGTATTTATAATTAATATTAGGATAAATTAGAGATATTATCTTATGATATAATTATTATTATTGCTATTATTATTACCTAAGGTAAAATGATCATAAGTGCATTTGCTTGTTAAAAAGTTTTCAAACATTTTGTTAAAGATTATAACATCTTTGACAAAAAGCAAAACACAACACAGTCCAAAGTTTGTGAGTTTGAGTTTGTGAGTGTGTGCGAGTGTGGTGTCAGAGAACAAGTTCTGACGTTCAAACAAATCCTGTTAAGTTTTCTGATTAGTATTTTTCCTGTATTTTTTTAATACAATTTATTGTTCTGGCAGCTCATTTTTGTGCATTATTTTCAAAAAGCCTATATATTTGGCAGATGTAAAGCATACATGTGTATGTTTTTGTTAAGTAATTTTTTGCTCTGGATTTTTTCACTGAATTTGCACCTTTTAGTTCTGTTTTTTAATAAAGGATGAAATTAATGTTTTTCTTAAATTGAAGTCATCAAATTAATATCGACAAATTAATGACAGGATTAATCAATAATTAAATTGCATCATTTAGTAAGCCTAAAATATATTACTAATTTTTGTAAATTCAATTTTAGATGAATATTTAATAATATAAATCCATAATGTCATACAATAGTAGCTATTTTTATTACTTTATTATCAGAATATTTTACATTGAAGGTTTTTTTCTGTTAAAGACATCACACCACATCAACAAAAGCCCTTAGATTTGAGATTGTCTACCAATGGCACTGTTTCTTTTTCAGATTTGACTCGCATCTCTTTTATATTTCACTTTTTACCATTAAAGCTTTACCATTCTACAGGCAAAGCTATTTTTGGTGGCTAAATGGCACGAAATAACAATTAGACTTGTGAGACATCAATTCGCACTAGTTCTTTAAAGCGGCCTTAAGGTCTCGCAACCCAAACAGAACATGAGGCTTAACAGCAGACGTTAGTTTAACCATCTGCATTGTGCTGTAAAAGTGGGTATGATCACATGAAAATTTCATATACAAAAAGACCCTGCAGTAAAATCCAACACAAGTGAGCTCAGTACTTCACTTAAACATTCTGCTGAATCCAAGGACTACAATATCAGTCAGTATGAGTTCTTTCTGAATATAAATGATGGCACTCTTTCTGTTAAAGATTTTTTTCAAGAGTGAAGCAGTAATTAACTTAAGTTATGACATTTCCTGCAACATTCTGAAGTGCCTCTCACACCGACTTGATGTGCTTCAAGCCTTTCTCCACATCAGTAGTATGCTTTCACCACAGACAGTAGATTTAGCCATCATCTACTCTGTCTTGTCTTCTTTTAATGAAAGCACTAAGTTTATCAATTAAGAGTGATGGTAACATGGTATGAAAAGCCCAAACATCACCCTCTGTATAATCATCCAAGTTATTTTTCTCTCCTCTTTGACATTTTGTTTGCTGTAAGAAACCCTTCATATAACAATAGAAAAGAGGCAAGGCTAATCTTATAAAAACTAAAAATGTTGAATAGCTAGATTATCAAGAAAAAATGTAAACTCACAAGATTTGAGTAGAAGAAAAAGTCTTCACTTGGACTCAATATGCAAAGGAACAGATTTTGTACTTATCAATGTATTGGACAGACATTTTAACAATTATACTGTATTATCTGTTTTGACAGCTCAGAGCTGGGTAAGAAACTGCATCTTAATATCAGCAATCAGTAAGT
>JAQIUQ010003783.1:0-127500 GCA_030378365.1 Hybognathus amarus
AAATGTACTTCGTTCAGTTACGTATTGCTGCCTTAATTTTAAGTTCATGAAATGGAAAAATTGAGTTAATACAATGGAGATTAATTTAATCACCATAAACTCAAAATATTATGTTATCTGAACTACATAAATTATCTAATTTGATTTGACAAAAGAAAAAATGTTGTGATTACAAATCATGAAAATATTTTTTTACACTGCGCATTGACCAATTGCTGCATGGTTTAAATGGGACTTGTGTGTTTCATTTCGCTAATGTGACCACACCTTTAGGGTCATAAGCGGAGTCTGAAATTTAGTTACTGCCATAGTAAGTACTGGTATTGCATTTGATGAAGAACTTACTTTGCAACCGTTAAAAAAGTATGTATGTATTTGAATAGTATGAATGTAGATGGATGTACTACATTTGCTTTGTCACGTGACCTACAACGTCAATTGCATCAGTTTCCCACCATTCACTACTCCTCTCCTGTGGCCTCATGGACTAGTAAAGTGTCCATAAGAAGTGTGCTTTGTAATCTCGTGGAAATAGTAGATTATCTATTTGTCGCCTCCTGTTTTTCAAAATCTGAATATTTGAACATATTACTCCTTTGGTCAACTCAAGTCACCTTTATTTATATAGCGCCTTTTACAATACAGATTGTTTCAAAGCAGATTTACAGTGATAACAGAAAAATAATGCAACAAAGTTGGCATATTTGGATGTGAGGTCAGTCCATTTTTGAATACCTGTACTCTATATTATATAATTATAATATTGTGGTTTAACAAACCCTTTATGTTGCTGACCACTTTAAATCTGGGGAAAACCACCAACTACCACAAAATAATTACTTTTATATCATCTACTTGCTTCCTTAGGCAGCATTTTTGGGCATCATTTGTATGCATTGATTGACGTCACTTTCCCGCCAGAACAACCCCCCTCAGCCTGACTGAGTGGCAAAAGATCTGCTGCGTGACTTGGATTTAATAGGGGAAACTGCGAAAATGCGACTAAAACGTAACAATTTTATCAATTTTAAACTAAATGTTGGACTCAATATAGTGTTCCTTACAACTTACTAAAGATCCAGTGATCCATGGATATTGACATGCAGCCAGGAATCGTGTTGCCTGACATTTATGTTCGCCTGATTTCGACGCCGGGAAAATAAAAGCAATATAGACGGTAAACATAAAGCAAATTTGCCTGTGAACGCTTTATATAAATACAATATAGGTAGGTCTAAATCCGGGTGATCACTTATATCAGTGTTATATATAGCCTATATATCATCATATCGTCCAGCCTAAAACTTTATAGTTTTTTTTTTGTTTTGGTCAGTGTTTATTAAGAAACATCCAATAATGCAGAATATGCAATGATAAATATTTAATTGATGAGTTGTTAATATATATATATATATATATATATATATATATATATATAAACAATACAAAATATATGGGTATGGTTTTACAGCTAAATTCAGCATATTGACACAAAATGATAACTGCAGATCCACCTTTCGCTGACTGGAGTCCAGTTGTTTCTGATTCAGCATCTTTGCTCCTCTTTTTATAGCAGTCTGTAAAAATATACCTTCTATTTTTTTATTATTATTATCTAGTTGTACAGTCAATCGCAAAGCTCTTTCCCACTTTATATGTGTTGTGTTTGTTTTTTGCGGCATTCACGCTGAAAACACATACAGCCGCTCAGTCTTTTTGCCACTCACTATGAGTAACTGCAGGCACGTGACCGGACGGTGACGTCACGCGCATTCCCTCTATTATGCCTTGTGCATGTTCGATGCACGCAGATGCTGTCTATGTAGGTAGCCTTATAGGTTTTAGAGTAGAGGTCAACCGATGTGGATTTCTTTCTATCAGGGCAGCAGATGGCCAATATATGATGCCGATATGTTTGGCCAGGTTTTCCTTTTCTTTTCTTTTTTTTTTCCCATAAAATCTGAACCGTTAATAAGAAGTGATAGAGAAAATTGCTTAAATTAAACATTAACTGAACATTAACACAAGCCTCTACAATCAGTGCACGTGAACAAAAAAAAATAAATAATTATGTATACCAAGTTACTTGTGTAAATATTAAATACACAAAACAGATCATCACAAATCTAGACTGTCAAATAAACTTTTAGGTGAAAAAAAAAAGTTTTAGTACACTAAAACAAGTTTCAAGTATACCACAATCCAGCACAATCGGCCCATGCTGATTCATTTAAAAAAAAAAGCCAAACATCAACCATATCAATCAGTGACCTAGTTTTGAGATGGAGACCTTTCTCCTGATTCATGTTTATTATAATGACCCCTTAATGGTCTGTGTATATGTGTGTTAGGCTGGAGCAGGATGTTAAGAAGCTGAAGGCAGACCTGCAGGCAAGCCGACAGACCGAACAGGATCTGCGCAGTCAGTTGGGATCTCTGGGCAGCTCTGAACGCAACATACGCTCTGAACTCGGGCAGCTGCGTGAAGAGAACGAACTACTGCAAAACAAGTGAGACATCCCTCTTTGAGTTTGCTCCATGAGAGAGTGCAGAGAAGCCAGGGGTCTGTATCTGTCTTCATGCAAACTCTCGTGTGTATCTTCAGACTTCACAACGCTGTGCAGGCGAAGCAGAAGGACAAGCAGACAGTGGGACAGCTGGAGAAGCGTCTGAAGGCAGAACAAGACGCTCGTGCTGCAGCAGAGAAACTATTAGCAGAGGAAAAGAAACGCAAGAAGCTGGAGGAGGCCACGGCGGCCCGTGCAGTCGCTCTCGCTGCTGCAACCAGGTGCTTCCCATCATTCATAACATCCAATCTATAATATATGCATTCTATTCTCCTTTCCATGTCATTATTCACTACTGTTCAAAGGTTTGGAGTTTATTTTTTTTATTAATTACATGTTTATTGTTCAGTAAGGATGCATTAAATTGAGTCTTTCATTCGTATAAAAAAATACATATTTCAAATAAATAATGTTCTTTTGAACTTACTATTCAAAAAATCCTAACCAAATGGAATGGAGATGGAGAATATACACTACCATTCAAAAGTTTGGGGTCGGCAAGATTTTCTTATAATCACCAAGGCTGCATTTATTTGATGGAAAATAGAGTAAAAACTGTAATATTGTAATGTGTATTAGTATTATAATAATTAAAAACAACTGTTTGAATGTAGTTCCTATAAAATAAAGGAACTACAGCCTATATTTATTAATGGTAACACTTTACAATAAGGTTCATTAGTTAACTACATTAGGTAATATGAATTAATAATGAATAGCACATATACAGCATTTGTTAATCTTTGTTAATGTTATTTTCAACATTTACTAATACTTGATTAAAATCTTGTTAACATTAGTTAATGCATCATGAACTAACATGAACAAACAATGAACAGCTGTATTTTCATGAACTAACATTAACAAAGATGAACAAATGCAGTAACAAATCTATTGCTTATGGTTAGTTCATGTTAGTAAATACATTAACTAATGTTAACTAATGAACCTTATTGTAAAGTGTTACGCAAAGCTTTACTTTCAGCATCATTACTCCAGTCTTCAGTGTCACAGATCCTTCAGAAATCATTGTTTATTTCTAATTCAGTATTTTTGTGGAAACCGTGATGCATTTTTTTCAGGATTGTTTTTAAATAGAATAGGAAGTTCAAAAAATGAATTTGAAATAGAAATCTTTTGTAACATTATAAATATCGGTTGCTCATTTTTGCTTAAAGGGGTCATGCAACAAGGTTCATATTGTTGTCTGAGGTCAACTTATGACGATCCTCTTTGGTTTTTACATTCAAAAACATCAAAATGAATAAGTAATAGGCTATTTTCTACCCTAGTTTTGAGCCTAGCTTAAAAGCGCTCGGTTTTTATGGGCGTCTCGCACTGAAGACTTGGAACCTGTCTGTTTCTCAAATGATTTTCCGTTTTCCTTGTCTCGTTTTATTCTATTTCCTTTCTAAACAACTTTTTTTATGTGTGTATGTGAACTAATGTGCATCTGTATTTGTGTGTGTCAGAGGTGAGTGCACAGAGTCTCTGAGGAGGAGGATTTCTGAGCTGGAGACAGAGTGTAAGAAAACTCACGCTTGACATCAAGGTGAAAGAAGATCAAATCAGAGAGCTGGAGCTCAAAGTTCAAGTGAGAAGATTTTCATGTTATATTTGCTCTAAATCTCTTTCAAAATCTGATTCTTCTGGAAATGCAGAAAAAGTACTAAAAAAGACATTTAATGTCTCCTGTCTCTCTAGGAACTACATAAATATAAGGAAAATGAGAAGGACACAGAGGTTCTGATGTCAGCGCTGTCAGCGATGCAGGATAAAACCCAGCACCTGGAAAATAGCCTCAGTGCTGAGACCCGAATTAAGCTGGACCTCTTCTCTGCCCTCGGAGACGCTAAGAGACAGCTGGAGATCGCACAAGGTTTGCATCACGCCCTGTCCAGAGAACTCAAAGATTAGCTTTTACATTTGGGCACCACTTTATTTTGCAGCTAATAACAGGTGTGATGAAAACCAGGTGCCACTTGTCATGAAAACCCATGAAACTTTTTTCTATTCCAGAAATTAATTTGAGAAAAACAACAGTACCATTCAGAAATTTGGGATCATTAAAGTCCCTGTAAAGTCAAAATTAAGTATGTGTTCTGAGTTTGTCACAGAAAAATGTGTTATTAGCCACCCAGCCAAATTTGAATGATAAAAAAGCCGGCAAGTACATAAAATAAGTCTTGAAACAATTAGTAGCATTCTCTGCTCTCAAACGCTGTGGGTGTGTCCGCTGGCTGCACTGAATTTTTTTGCAGAATTGCCTTTACAGGAACTTTTTTGCCTTTACATGACATTTTTTTTCTTTAAGAATTTTTTTTTTTATCATTCAAATTTGGCTGGGTGGCTAATAACACATTTCAGCTCAGAACACATACTTAATTTTGACTTTACAGGGACTGTAATGATCCCAAATTTCTGAATGGTACTGTTGTTCTTCTCAAATTAATTTCTGGAAATTAATTTCTTTAAGAAAAAAATGTCTTAAAGAAATTTCTTTTTTTTTCTTTTGTATTTTCTGTTCGTCAAAAAATCAGTTTCCTCAAAAATATGAAGAAGCACAACTGTTTTTAACATTGGTAATAATCGGAAATGTTTCTTGAGCAGCAAATCATCATATTAGAATCATTTCTGAATAATCATGTGACATTTAAGAATGATGCTGAAAATTCAGCTTTGCGTTTGTTAAAAAATATGTAAGGAACAATTGACGACAGGCCGTTGAATTATTAGAAAATAATGCACACCCGAGGTGGCGTAATGCCGGCTCGCGGCGCGAAGCGGAGTGGCCGTTACACCTCGGGTGTGCATTATTTTTCGGATAATTCAACGGCCTGAAGTCAATTATTCCGCTTATACTACAGTTACCACGCCTCAAAACATTGTTCAGATGATTCATATCCAGACGTTTGTCAAGTTTTTGACAATAAAGCGCTCTTGTATGTAGGACTAATTTCTTACGCATCTAATCCCACGCCTCCGTTGCTAATTCCAAAACGTCCTTCTAGAGGTAGTAAATAACGGAGGTTTGAGTCACTGATAGCAGACTAATGTAATGATGGGGGACACACTTGCAATTCGCTGAAATATTCGAAGACCGACTGTTTCCATCGACTGTAGCAGGTCTTACTAATCACCAACTGTGTTCAATCACAGACTGAACGCGCTGCTGTGCTGAACGCGCGTTTGGGCATCATTAAGAAGTATTAAATTAACGTTACATTCATAACTGGCGTAGGCCTAAACTAGTCCGTCCCGGCTTTATGCAGTTATTAATGCAGTTATGAGAGAAGAGAGAGAGAGACGTTGAAATAATGAGACAGAAAAGCATGTGCGTCAATATTATTTATTTATTTATTTATTAACTTCGTTTTAATTAATTCGTTCATTATTGTTTTCTATAATTGACAGTAGATAACCCAATAAATGAAAAACACAAAGCCCTTTTCACAAGTAAGCCTATCAATAATTATTTATTTGTTTTATTATCTGGAATAATTACAAAAATCCGTGCAGCAGGACTATTAATTTATTTATATATTCAGTTCGATTTTCTATTTAGCCTATTATAGATAGGACTATACTTTATTTATTAAAGTCAATTGATTGTGAAGTTAGACATCGAAAATTGCAGATCAAGCGCATGGGGCTGCATGTCTTCTCTTGTTATGAATTGAATCCTAACTCTGCGCAGTGATATGGAACTGTAATGCGGTTCAAACTTGCCTGAAACTACTTTAGCCGTGCGTTTCCCTGAAAATAATGCACACCTTTAGAACGTTCTCAACCAATCAGAATCAAGCATTCATCAGCCCTGTAGTATAAATTTAAATAAAAAAAGATATTTTAAATTGTAATAATATTTCACAATATTAATGTTTCTACTGTATTTTGATCAAATAAATGCAGCCTTGGTGAGCATATGAGAACACAAAACAAAAAATCTCCCGTTCTCAAAAGTTTTGAATGCTGGTGTATGTCTTTATAGAATACATCATTCCCAATCACGGAAAATGACTAAAAGTTGATCCCGTCTGGACTTGTGTTCTTTTAGGTCAGATTCTGCAGAAAGACCAGGAGATTAAAGACCTGAAGCAGAAGATAGCCGAGGTGATGGCCGTCATGCCCAGTGTGGTGTATTCAGCAGATACGGGCAGCATGACCCCGTCACGCCCCACTACTCCTCCAAGTTCATGGACACCAGTCCATCAGGACTGGACCCCAATGCATCGGTTTACCAGCCCATGAAAAAATGAATGCTTGTTTCCCACCACAACAGACCTCCAATCATTCTTGCAATCACACACACTCGCACACACACACACACACACATGGTCTTCTCTGGTTGTTTTTTTTCCTCCATAAGCCCAGATTCAGATTCATCTTTGGCATGTCTGTGGCTCAAATTGCTTTTTTGTTTTTTCGTCTTCTAATACTACAGCTTCTTGCCTGGTCAGAAGGATATTGTATTGTGTGACTGTATTTGTTGTAGTAAAAATACAAAAGACAAAAAAGAAGACTTTTAAAGGGACATCACACATTGAGCAGGATCTGGCGTTACTTTTCTCTCGTAAAGTGTCTAGAAACCTCACAGAAGTCGGTGAGTATCTTCCCTCAGTCCATTCAGAGACCGGCCTCCTGGATTTCGGCCTTGATTTTACCGTTTTTGTTTTTTTTTGGGGGGAGGGAGGGGGTTGTACAAAGCAGGGCAAGTGTAAGATCCGTTGTCCCAGGTGCTCTACCCCATATCAGAGGCAAGAAGATTTTTACTCAAGAATGTCACCATCTAATATGACAAGAATGTAACGCAATGTTCAAACAACAAAACGTCTCCAAGAAACAACGCGACAATTCTCATGCAAAACATCTTTTAGGACTCGAAACCGAAGCTTAATCTGTGGATTGCTGTTCAGTTCTTCCTCGTGGTACAAAGTGACGAACTGTACGCCACAGACACAGTCCAGCAGCGTAATCACCAATTACAGATAATCAGTGCCTTCTTATGGGACCTCATTGGTGGAACAGAAAGATCTCTTCCCTCCCTCTACCACGTCATGCCTCAAACGCATCTCTTTTTGGTCTCCAAACGGATCACCAGCCCATCGGCGTGACGTCGCTGCTCCTGTTTTGAGTCCGCGCTTGTGAATTCGGTCATTTGTTTACATTTATTTATTTATCCAGCGTGGCACTAATGCACTGTCGACTTCAACGAGCTCGCAAGGGAACGTGTCAAGGATGAAACGCAGGATACTTCCCCTCCTGGTTTTCTTTATTGTATTGATTGACCATCTTTCAGTATCAGACGGAAGCTAGTGTAGTCCAGTGCCAACTAAAGTAGTAATAGGACTGCAATTTTTGTTGAAAAGGAAAAGTGTTTCAGATCCATCAGGTTACTGGCTGGTCCAATGATCGGAAGCTACAGGAGTGTATTATTATTATTATTAATATGATTATTATTATATAGTTTGTGTATTGTTTTCAGAGAAATACTTGGTTGTGCCACTTGATGGCGCTGTTGCTTTCAGAAAGGTTGGTGATTTTAAACTTGTGACACTCGTGGAAAGGTTTTCATTGGGCCATCAGCACATATTCTGTGTTAATGGATCCAGATGTCATCTAAGCATGAAGTATTATCGGGCTGAAGGGAGAATGTCCCAGAGCCGACCCACCTTTGGAAAAAACCTCGGATTTGTGTTAATGCGAATGGATTTTGCCAACTGGAGGAAGCCTGTTCCTCCAAACGGTCTCCTGCGAGTTCTGGTGTGGGTTGTCAGAAGGAGAGATGGTTACTGTGTTAGTTTGGTTAACGATGGATGGGCGGGGAGGGGGCGGGGTTTAGCCAGAGTCAGTCCTATGTGGTATTGTAGTGCTCTGAGATGGTTGTTGTTTTAGGTGTCTGTGATTTTTAAAATAATGATTTGGAGGAAGTGGTAACGTTTGCGATGTCCAAGTGGTTTAACTGAAAGAGGGGGAAACAGGCATTTGCTTTGTTTTCTTTGCCCGCTGTCACTTCTCGCTTTCTGTCTGTTGTTCAGCCAGACCTCGGCTGCACTCGTTGTGAGGTCTCTGTGAGGTTTCAAGTAATAAAACATTTTTTTTCTGGCATCCGAGTTTCTCTTGTGATTTTTGTTTGTTGCGTGTTATTGCTTGCGTGCACAATTATATGTGGACAGCTGCATATTTACGGTGTTCTGATAGCAAAAAAATAAATTATAATTGGGGTTAATTGAAGCTGAGGAAAGGGTTAATTCGTTAAAATGAGAAACAATTGTTTTGCGCTGAATGCTATGATTTTTGATTAAGTTATTTTATAAGAGTTCAAATTAAATTAAACATTTATGTAGATTAAAAGTGAATAGTTCTTATTGCATTTCCAAATGTGTTTTAATGTTGGTAATATAGGTGTTAATATGAGATAGTCTAAAGGGTCATTTCATCTTGCATTTACGCTTCGAATCACTTTCAATATCAAAACAAAGTGATTAACAACATTTAACAACTTTAAAATGTTTAAAGTTTAAAGGAGTAGTTCACTTTAAAAGAAAACATTTGCTGATAATTTACTGACCCCATGTCACCCAAGATGTCCATGTCTTTCTTTCTTCAGTCGAAAAGAAATTAAGGATTTTCTCCATATAATGGACTTCAATGGGAACCAAACGGTTCAAGGTCCAAATGAGAGTTTCAGTGCAGCTTCAAAAGGCTTTAAATGACACCAGACGATGAATAAGGGTCTTATCTAAGCGAAACGATCTGTCATTTAAAAAAATTAATTAAAAAGTTTAAGTTTTATAAGCACAAATGCTCGCCTTGCTCTGTTCTGTGATGCGCGTTTATGACTCTCCTGTTCAAACTCATTCATCAAAATGAACAAATCTTTTTTCGAGACATGACTCGAAGGGTCCTGATAAGACCCTTATTCATCGTCTGGTGTCGTTTTAAAGCCCTTTGAAGCTGATCTGAAACTCTCATTTGGACCTTGACCCGTTTGGACCCCATTGAAATCCATTATATGAAGAAAATCCTGGAATGTTTTCATCAAAAACCTTAATTTCTTTTCAACTGAAGAAAGAAAGACATGAACATCTTGGATGACATGGGGTGAGTAAATTATCAGCAAAAGTTTTTTTAAAAGTGAACTACTCCTTTAAGAGTTTATATTTTAAGAGGTTTTTAGGTTTACTCTAAAAGTGATTATAAAGATATAATGTGGATATTAATAAAGCACATATTACACTAAGAATCATTTTAATCTACATTAACATTTGCTAGTTTGTGAAATATTGCAACATCTAATGCCGAAGGATTCTCCGAACGCTGTACGTGTGGAGCCTTCATCTCTCATTCATGAGAGGATATTAAATGCATGAATAAATAACCAGAGCTTTCATATTAAACACGTCTCTTTTTATAAGCATGCATGCAGACAGGCACAGTTACTATGTTCCTCTCTCACATTCTCGCTTTCTACAGTGCATCAGTGCGCTATTTCACCTTCATGGGCTCTTGTAATACAGTTTTCACATCACTTTGTTTATTTAAAGATGTTTTTGTTCCAGACCTTTACGTATACATCTATCTATTGACCTAATTAAGCTGTTTTATTCTGAGATGAGCTGCAGACTGTTGCTTTAATCAGCATATGGAGGCATTAATAATGTACAGAAGCCGTTTAGCATGTCACCCACGTTCCTCGAGCTTCCAGTTCCAGTACTGTAGGATGAACTGGGAGAGTGAGTTATTCCCATTGGATGCACTGTTTCACATTCAGCCTTCCTGAAGAATCTGCATGCTTGCCTTAACAGGTGCACATGTTTTTTTCTGCAATACTCTGAACGAATCTGTCATACTTGCTCAGGAATGCTGAAGATCTGGCTTTCTCTTGTTAATCAGCTGAATGGAGTGACTCACCTGTTATTCTGCTGGGAGACCCTGGTCAATGCTATTTAATGTGTGTCTTCACATGAAACTGAACAGGTTTTAGTGGGTCACGAGGAAGAACCTGATGCCCCGGTCTGTGTTTGCTATAGCACATTCTGGTTGTAAGATGCCCTGTACTGACAAAAGCCCAACTGACAAGCAAAATCTTGTCTTGAATGCCTGTTTTTCCCCTTTCAGTTTCTTTATTTCCATTTTTTCCATCTCTTTCCCATGTGGTGATGGGCTGTCTAGTGTAGAAGCACTCATGCGGATGAGTCCAGACAGGGCTGAGTGGAGAGAAAGACAACTACACTCATTTTAAACATCATTTCACACTATTGCTCTTTTCTTCATACTAAGTAGTACGCTGTAAAAACAATTACAAGACAGGATATGTTTTTACATTGCTTTAACTTTGCAATTAAAAAAGTTTTTAATTGCATGTATGAAAAAAAAACATTTATGATTATTATCCATGTTGAAAACAGTTTTTTACATTTTTATTTCAGGATTCTTTGATGAATAGAAAGTTCAAAAGAACAGCATTTATTTAATTAGAATCTTTTCTAACATTTAAAAATGTATTTACTGTAACTTTTGATCAATGTAACTCATCCTTGATGAATAGAAGTATTGATTTCTTATTTATTTCCCCCCAAAATAAAATACAAATTCTTACTGACCCCAAACTTTTTCAAGGGTAGTGTTTAATGTAATAAAAGCTTTCAGATAAAATCTGCTCTTTTGAATTTTCTATTCATCAAAGAATCCTGAAATAAAAATGTAAAAAACTGTTTTCAACATGGATAATAATCATACATGTTTTTGGAGCATAAAATCATCATATTAGAGTGATTTGTGAAGGATCATGTGACACTGAAGACTGGAGTAATGATGCTGAAAATTCAGCTTTTTTTCAGAGGAATAAATTACATTTTAATATATATTAACATAAAAAGTCATTTTAAATTGTCATAATATTTCACCATATTACTGTGTTTTTTGTATATTTTTTATCAAAAAATTGCATTCTTGGTGAGCAGAAGAGACTTCTTTTAAAAACAAAAAATCTTACCGATCTTAAACTTTTGACCGGTAGTGTATGTGTATTCTTCACTATTCTATCGTGATGTGTTTTGTTTTATTCAGTGTATTCTTTGTGTTCTTTACTTTGTGAATTGCAAATACTTTGTGGCCAATGTGTGTCCTTGTAATTACAACCTCCCAAAATGTTTTTTTTTACCTCTATGAAGTAACTGAAGTATCATTTAAAGGGTTAGTTCACCTAACAATTTAAACTGTCATATTTTTTCATCCTCAAGTTGTTCCAAACTTGTATGAGTTTCCTTCTGCTGCTGAACACAAAAGAAAATATTTTCAAGAATATGGATAATTTGTGGTATTATACCTTAATAGAATCTATCGTTTCAATCATGCATGTCAAACAGCAGTCTATTTATGTACACAAAGCAGACACACACACACTGAGCGAAGTCCTAATTTGCATACTCGAGCCCCGCCTTCCGCCCACACACGGCAGCGTCATGACGGAATATTATCCGCTTAATTTACATACTAAACCCCGCCCACCGTGGCGAGCATGTTCGCACATCCACCGGGATCATCCGCGGAAAAGGAAGAAAATCACAGGCTGTCAGAAAAGTTTTCCTGCGGGTAGAGGATTGGGCTCGACCGGGCAGAGGACAGTCGGAATTTCGCGCTCTCAGGATTATTAATTGTCACATAAACTGGTATTCATCATCATGGACGCGCTAAAATCAGCCGGACGCGCGATCATTCGCAGTCCCAGTCTGGCGAAAGAGTCCTGGACCTCTGGAAAACATAAAAGTGAGTTTTACAGCTGTCAATCTGCATGAATTTGCCTGGAAACGACCGTTATCTGTATTGTATATATCTGCGGATCTGTTTTGAAGTTCAGAGGGAAAGTTATTTGCAACTTGTATGCTGAGGGAACATTTTACTCGCATTTGCACATGACATTTCATAACAAATAACTGAACGGTTTAAGTTTTCAAAGTCCGCCATAGTCAAATCCATTTTGGTGCAATTCAAAAGCAATGTTGAGGAAATAGTACGCAATTTCATTACTGTAGTGTATATTGATGATATTGATGTATATTTTTCTACAGAAAGGCTTCGAACCCTTTATTATTCAGAGCTTATTTTGTTTTTACAAGCCAAATCCGAATTATTTTCCTTGCGTTACATTTTTGACGGTTTATCCTGCACTGTTTTTGACTGAAGCTACAGCGCGATCAGATTCGGTTCCCAGACGAGTCATTCATTTGAGCCGATTCTTTATAGTGAACCAAAAGCACCAAGCGCGATCGTGTAACCCGATTCTCGAACGAATGACTCTTATGAGTCGGTTCTTTTGGGGGGTTTGTAAACATTCAGCGAGATCACTGTCGTCAGATTCCTGAATTACGGATTCGTATAAACCGGTTCTTTAAAAACGAACAGTAGTATCGGTAGGAATCAGATCTAAAAGAACAGAATCTGGTGTTTTGTGTTGCTAACAGAGAGCGTGGCTGTAGAATGTGAATGATTTTGCAACCCATTGTTGCTAGGCGATGCTTTTTAGGTTTTGGCTACATGGATGTGCTTTATTTTGGGGGAAAAGTAAGACCGCAAAGAAAGATAGCCTCTGGTCTTTTTCTGTCATCATGTTTGACAATTTCTTTGCTATGTTGTCTCGGCTCCAATAAAACACACCCTCAAAAAAATTGTTCCAAACCTCCATGACTCATTTTTTTCATTGGAACATAAAAGGGGAATTGCTTTTATAGAATGTTGGCTGCTGTTTTCGATACTGAAAGGATACTTCACCCAAAAATGAAAATTTTGTCATTAATTACTCATCATCATGTCATGTCGTTCCAAACCCGTAAGACTTTCGTTCATCTTCAGAACCCAAATGAAGATGTTTTTGCTGAAAATCTGAGAGCTTTCTGTCCCTCCATTGACAGCAAGGCAACTACCACTGTGGCGCTTCAAAAAGAGAAAAAAATGATCTTTTTATATGATAAACAGATTTAATTTAGGCTTTTATTCGCATTGATCAGTGAACAGGAGCTCAACAGAACCTGCATAAAGAATGAACCTCATTGGTTCTTGCTGAAGCTGAGAACGTGATGCGTAACACAAGAATGAACCTCATTGGTTCTCGGACGTCAATTGAACATGCTTGAGCTTCCGTTTACCACAACTGTTGATGAATATATGTGAATAAAAGCCTAAATTAAATCTGTTCATCAAATAAAGCGAGAAAGTCTCTTCAGAATATTTGGACTAAATCTCTCAATTCATATGGATTAGTTTTACGATCTCTGTGAATTTTTGAAGCGTCACAGTGTCAGTTGTGTAGCTGTCAATGGAGGGACAGAAAGCTCTCCAATTTCAGAAAAAAAACATCTTCATTTGTGTTCTGAAGATGAGTGTGAGTAATTAATGTAATTAATGACAGAATTTTCCTTTTGGGTGAACTAACGCTTTAAGTGAATGGGGACTAAAGCTGTGAAGCTCCAACATGTTTTAGTGGATTATTAAAGCATCTTAAAAGTGGTCCAAATTACTTGCACATCATCTTAACCACGTAATAATTTTGTGTGTGAAGAACTGAAATGTATTATTTATAATATATTAAATATAAATTATTCACTGAAGAGCACATAAAATGCTTCTGTTTGCCAATGTGAGTGGCATCAAAATCCAACAAGTGAATAAAGACTCAAATTTGGGTCAGTTCCTCCCACACAGTTATTAGAATAGTGTAGGGTGCCATATATGGTACCATAAGTTTAAGTTATATACACTCTCAGAAAAAAGGTACAAAAGCTGTCACTGGGGCTGTACCTTTTCAAAAGGTAAACTTTTGTCCATTTTAGGTGCTAATATGTACATTTTAAGTGTTAATATGTACATTTCCAGTGCTAATATGTACATTTTAGTTCCTAATATGTACATTTTAGGTTCTAATATGTATATTTTAGGAGCTAATATGTACATTTTAGGTGCTAATAGGTACATTTTAGGTGCTAATGTACCACTAAGGCACCAATATGCAGCCTTTGGGTACAAAAGTGTAACTTTTGAAAAGGTACAGCCTCAGTGACAGCTTTTGTACCTTTTTTCTGAGAGTGTATGTACTAGAGCCCGACCGATAAAGGATTTTGAAGGCCGATACAGATAAAAATATTTTGGGGTTTTAAAATCCGATATGCCGATATATTGGCCAATATTTATTTATTTTTCAGAAACGCGCAACAACATTAACAGACTTTCCTAACATAGTTATTTGTAGTTATTTATGAGTTTTAACTAAAATAATTTGATAAAGTGTTTTAAAAAGAGATTATTTATTTAGGCAGAAAAGGTTCAATGGGTTTTCCACGCTCATTAATGTTAACGTTACAGTTCTTCCACTGATGATAGTGGCATTAGCTAGCTTTGTGGTTCGCTAATCTATGATGAGCCATAATTTAGCAATAAGATCACGTCATACTGCAAAGTGTAAAACATACATTTTTCAATGTAACAGGCCAAAGACAGATTATTGAAGCGTGTTTCATCCGTTTTAATTTTTATTTTTGAAATATTCATTTATCGGGCATTTATAACTGCCGATACCAATATTTTGGAAAATGCCTAATATACGGCCGAATAATCTGGTACTGGCTCTAATATGTACTTTTATTATGCTTTTTTTTGGAGCTTGACAGCCCCAGTCCCCATTCAGCCAATAGAAATACATTCCAAAACATTTTCAGGATATTCTTCAAAAATGCAATTTTTGGTTCCAATGAAGAGAAAGTCATGTGGTTTAAAACCACGTCCGGCTGGGTAAATTTAGACTATTCTTTTAAACCTCTGTGCACATGGGCACTGCTGGTCTCCGCTGCTCACGTCTCAACCGGTCTCTGATCTCAGATGCGGTGTGTGTGTGCCACACACACAGCAGTCATTCCAGCACAGCAGTCCATCTGCTGCACAAAAACAAGCTTAACTGCCTGGTGACCTTTTTGTTTGCTTTCACATGGGAACCCCTCTGCAAACACACTTCTCTGTCAGACTGATGTCAGCACACTGTGATGTTTGGGTTCTTAGGGATGCATGATATTGGTGACCATATCGTTATTGACCATTATTAACATGGTTTAAATTACTCGGCATATTAGCCGTTATCATGTTCCACCATGTGAAATGCATCATCCATCAGCAGCATTGAAGAAATTATATGTATTATTTGTTTTATATGTATATATATATATATATGATATATATAGATATATACGTGCCTTTAACTTGGAATGGCTGGGCTTAGAAAAAAATCGCAAATAATATTGGCGTTATTGTTGCCATTTTCAATTGTTCTTGTGCCCTTATCTCATAAATTTGATAATGTCAACTGATTTTTCTTCTATGTTTAGATTATGGTGGACTGGGCTCCGGTTTGTTAATATATGGTGACTGGCAGATTTTTATAACATTTTGGATGTGTTGACAATTGCAGTTCAGTTTGCCTGGTCCAGACAAAAAAAAATAATAATCTTGGCATTACGATACCATATATCCATACCACTTTTTAATTTATTTTTTAGGCATAGGGATATGTTCACAACCTGATTGGTCGGCTTTTATGATGTATATTTCGCGACAGCGCTTATCTACAAAAACAATTGCTGTGTTCTGGGATAAATATGCTCTTTGTATGGTATTTTTACTAGGGCTGTCAAACGATTAATCGCATCCAAAATAAAAGTTTGTGTTTACATAATATATCTGGGTACACTGTGTATAATTATTTTGTATATATATATCAACACACACATGCTTGTATATTTAAGAAAAAAATATTTAAATATATATAATATAAATTATATATAAATCTATATACAGTATATACATGAAAATATTTCTTAAATATATAAGCACATATATATATATATGTATGTGCTTATATATTAAGAAATATTTCATATATATATATATATATATATATATATATATATATATATATATATATATGTATGTATATGTACAAAATAATTATACACAGTGCACCCACATATATTATGTAAAAACAAACTTTTATTTTGGATGCAATTAATTGTGATTAATCGTTTGACAGCCCTAATATTTACAAGCTGAGAACTTGAGGTGAGCTGGCTATAAATGAACTGTGATCATTGGGCAACATTGTGATTATGATGAGAAACAGGTGTGCTTCATCATTCTGTCCTTTCTAGGGTCACGTCTTGTGACATCATGTCCTGTTTTTGGTGTCATATTGCGTTCATATGTCATTTGATCCAGCACCAGAGTTGGTTCTGAGGCTCATCTTTTTAGCGATGGCTGCGTTCACACTTATTCAAATGAACCGCATAGCAATCGCAACAGTTGCCTTTTATAAAACCAAACATGCCAAGCGTGAACACCCCATAATTCCACTTGTCCTCTGGGGAAGTTCACTCACATCAGCTGTGAGAGTCTGCACTGTAAGAGCGGCAGACAGTAGCTGCTGTATTTGAGCTTGTCTTAACAGGAAATGTGTCTCACTGCAGCAGACTCACAGGGCATGACGCCTAAAACCCACAGACATTTTTACACTAAACACATGATGCACTTCAGTGATGAACTGTAGATTTCAGTGCTGAAATTGTTAGATTTTGTGGCCACGTTTGGCGCCTGCAGCTCTCTAATTACAATTTCTAGAATATATTTAGTTAAAGTGATGGTTCTGACTCTGAGCTCTGATTGGATGAGTCATATTTAAGCCAGTTTAAAATACAGATAAGCACAGCTGCATTGCTTGGCAACCTTAAACAGTCTACAATTAAGCTAATGAACAGTTGATGGACTTCTTCCATAGTATTTTTTTCCTACTATGAAAGTCAATGGGGTCCATCAACTGTTGGTTACTTACATTCTTCAAAATATCTTCTTTTGTGTTCATGAGAAATAAACGTATACAGTTTTGAAACAACTTGAGGGTGAGTAAATGTCGACAGAATTTTCATAGTAATTTTCATTGTGTTTTAACATTGCTAAAGAAAAAATAAAAAAAACATTTTCTGGCTTTTCTCAGTCTAGAAAGCTCCAAATTAAAACAAAATTTCACATTTCTTCTACATAAATGACCTAATTTGAATGCATCTTAAATAGTAAAAAAAAAACAAAAAAACTCTTATACACCAAAGAGAATAACTATTCAGCATTAAGCATTATGGCAATACAAATTTACTTAATTGTCAAAAAAAAAAAAAAAATCTCAGTGGTTAAAAGAAAAAGGCTGTATAAAAATAAATAAAAAAAAAAAAACATTTTCTGGCTTTTCTCAGTCTAGAAAGCTCCAAATTGAAACATAATTTCACATTTCTTCTACATAAATGACTAGGGGTGTAACGTTTTCGGAACCGAACTGAAAAACCGCGATACTCGAACTCACGATTCGAAGTCGCGATATCTGTCATTGCGTACCGAACACGCCCTGCCCCGCCCAGCCCAGGCTCAATGGACCTCATGTCTTATGTAAACAGTACACAACGAATTCAGTTTTGTAGCCTAACCACCATTAACACCAAATAACAAGCTCCGTGTTTTGTTACTTCGATAATAAGCCAGGTGTAATCTTTCAAGATTCTGTCTATTTGATCACAAAATTCAAACAATAAATGGCGTTTTGGCGCTCTTTGATGTGACGTGACAGATCGCTTACTAGGCTCCTCATTTCGAGACGGCAGCACGACGCGAGTAACGCGATACATCTCTTCCTCAGTTACAGAAAAGACACCTGAAGGTATGTTGAAAGATACAGTATCTTACTGAAAGGCATCATAACTCGATGTAATCGCTCAATCAGTGTTTCAGGCACGGAAAGACGTCAATAAAACAGCAAAGCTCACTATAGCATTATATTTACCTTCAGCAGGGCAAGTGATTCAGTGTCCACAACTTCCCTTTGCACTAAATAAATGCACTATGTTAGCCTGTATATTATATTTTACTTTAACCTGTTAATGATATCTTGATTATTTAATTCATGTTTAAAATATCTTTCATGAAAATGACAACTGTGTAAATTATTAGAGAAAGACGCAAGTTAATGTAAAAACTTGCCTTATGTTCAGTTTACATGTTTTCATACAATGTGTTGTGTGTTGATTATTATATCTAAAAAATAGAATGGCATCTGAATTTAGGTTAAAAGTCTAGGCTACAACATTTAATGTTATTGTAATGTGCAGCCTTCAATATAGTTCACAGCATTAGCAGATTTTTTCAATCCTTGTGAAATGTTTAATTGTAACTGAATTAATTTAAAGACAAAGACCTTTTTTTCATTAAACCACTGTTTAAAAAAAAGAAGCCATTTTAACTTTCTAAACACGAACCGAGTAGAAACCGAAACCAAGACGTCAAAACTGTGGGAAAACCGAACCGATCAGTTTTGTTATCAATACACCCCTATAAATGACCTAATTTAAATGCATCTTAAATAGTAAAAAAAAAAAAAAAAAAAAAAACTCTTATACACCAAAGAGAATAACTATTCAGCATTAAGCATTATGGCAATACAAATTTACTTAATTGTCAAAAAAAAAAAAAATCTCAGTGGTTAAAAGAAAAAGGCTGTATAAAAAAAAAAAAAAACATTTTCTGGCTTTTCTCAGTCTAGAAAGCTCCAAATTAAAACATAATTTCACATTTCTTCTACATAAATGACCTAATTTAAATACACATTCATCTTTCCAGAGGTGAAGTATCCCTTTAAGTGTTTTATTCTTCAAATAAGCCATTATGTTTCAAAGGCTAGATTGAATTATTCCTAAAGGCTGTAATAATGTCCTGTCTGAGCGTTTTAGAAAGGACTCTGTCTGCAACAGGCTTGTGGCGGTTGGTTTCAGTAATCTTGTGCAAGCGCAGTGTTGGGTGAATGAAACGCTATAATTTCCTGCTGTTAACCATCTTCCTACAGAGATGTCGGTCTTAAAACAGACAGTCTCAAGACTGTAGATTTGATTGGCAGAATCTCTCTTGTGGTCGTCTGTATCAGCTGAACTTCTGACACATGAAACATGAAGCCGTTTTGTTTTCAAAAGTCAGACTCAGTTTAGAAGAAGTCCCAGTACAGCTAACATCACAGCATACTTTGCAATGTGGCAGCAAGTTGTTGTTTTTTTACATGTGTGAGACATTCTGATTAATTTCCTGCTATAGTGAAGTAAAGAGAATGACAATGCAGGTAAACGCTAAAACTATTTACCGCTACATAGTACATAATGATTATGATAATAAATTAAAATAATATGACGATAAATACAATTTTGCAATGTCAAGCAGCATAACAGGCTGTTTTTGAACAGGTAAATTAAATATATTTTCTTAAAAATTACTGTTAAATAAATTTACTACAAGTAAATACACCCTGAAATATGATTTTCTGCATTATCTGATTTTGAGTCAATCATTAAAAATCACCAATTTAAAAGTTTTTTTTTATGAATCAGACTATCTCGATTCTTGCTTTTGTTTGCATGCAGCAAAGATTCAGAATAATTTATAAAATATCTGAATATTTATAGCATTTGGTTTGCTGTTAATGTGTAATTCTGCAGCTATCAAATACCTGAACTCCTTCTCTGAGATATCTCAGCACTCACACACACACACACATACACACACACACGCTGGAGATTGGAAGCAGATCAGGGTCAGTAACAGATTAAGAAAGTGATTTTGTAAGGAAGCTGTTTGATACTGAAATTGATGGATATGTAAACTTGTTATGAGAAGAGTGTGTGACCGCAAGCATTCGTAATATACTTGGGATTCATGTTATTGGGTCACTAATTTTCTTCAAGTGTATTGAGACATGTTTCATGATTCATTTATTTGTCTTTGGGTATAAAAGTAGCAAAACTATAAAGAAAAAAATCAGATTTTGTCATTTCAGTTCATTTCATGATGAGTTATTCAGTGATTCATTTGCATAACTCAAAGATTTTAATAGAATATTTGGTATTTTTACAGATGATAAAGTAATATTAATAATAAGTGTATGTGTGTACTACCATTCGGGGGCAGTGAGACTTTTTTTTGAAGAAGAAGTTCTTTTTCAGCAACGGTGCATTACATTGATAAAAAGTGACCGTAAAGATATTTATAATGTTACAAAAGATTTCTATTTCACATAAATTCTGTTCTTTTGAACCTTCTATTCATTAAAGAATCCTGAATATCCTGAATGAATGCATCATGGTTTTCCATAAAACTACGAAGAAGCACAAATTATCATAAATGTTTTCTGAAGGATCATGTGACACTGTAGACTGCAGTAATGATGCTGAAAATTCAGCTTTGATCACAGGAATAAATTACATTTCAAAATATATTACAAAGGAAAACAGATATTTTAAAATGTAATAATATTTTATATTATTACTGTTTGTTCGTGTATTTTGTTTAAATAATTGCAGTCTTGGTGAGCAGAAGAACTTTTATTTAAAAATATTTTTCACCCCAAACAATTGTTAATCTGTATACAAAAATAAATAAATAATATATATATATATATATATATATATATATTTTTTTATTATTTTTTGTATTGTTTGTATACAGAATGATAAAAGTTCAATTGTTTGGGGTGAGTAAAATATTTTTGAATGAAGTCTCTTTCTGCTAGCCATACTGCAATTATTAAACAAAAATACAGAACAAACAGTAATAGTATGAAATATTATTACATTTTAAATATATCTGTTTGTAATACAATATATATACATATATATATATATATATATATATATATATATATATATATAGTGTTTTTGTATTATTAACATCGATATATTGGTGCATATATAAGAAAGTGTTTTAGAAAACATTGTAGAAAAAAAAATTTTCAGAATAAATTTTATCTGGATTTTTGCTGCTTTCTATATTTTGAATATTTTTTTGGTCAAAATGATTGTTTCTCTGATGAAAAATACCCTTTCAAAGCAAATCCATAAATATTGAGATGTAATGTTGTTAGTTATAGATGGTCCAGCCCTCTGCGTGAGCAATGATTGGTCAGCATGTCTGTGAGTGTGAGTGTAGTTCATGAAATGAAGACAGCAGGTTCTTTCACTATCCTCAAAGAGCCTGTTGATTATATCCTTTTGCAACCTGTAGAGGCGTGTGTGTGTGTAACCTGAGGCTAAATACAGCAGTGCTGAGCTCTTCAAATCTCTTTAAAGCTTGATGTTATTTATGCGCACACACACACACACACACTGATCCGCTCGGCTTGATCCTCATCAAAATTACCTTTTCAAGTTGACATGAAACGCCACCGGAAACCTATTTTACTGCACACAAATTGCATATACATGTTCAAGTCATTGTTGTAAACTCATGGAAAGTTTACGTAATACACAGATCTGTGTGTGTGTATCAGCCTGTGCCAGGGTGAGATCTCTGTTCTCCTCCTCCTCTGCTGCTCTGTCATCTCTTGTTTTATCTCCTGACTGAACAACAATGCCCTCTATTCTGCTATTCCCATCTCTCTCGGTCCCAGACGGCATGATCTGTGCTACTTGAGTTCACAGAGCTATCCCAGAAGCCTTTGTCTGCAAGCGTTCTCTGGGTAGAGCGTCACACTCCACTCACAGATTTGACTGATATATGCAATCTTTTAAAATGTGTGCATGAGCTACCAAAATGAATACAATTTTGAACTCTGTAAGAGTAAATTTCACAAATAGTAACAAAGAGACACGTCATGTCACGATAAAAGTTAGTTTAGAGGGGAAGTTATTTTGATTAATGATTATGAGGGAACATGTATTAAAAAAATAATGATGTGCATGGATAAATCATTTATAATAAATACTGCAATATTTCATAAAAAGAATTATCACTTTTAATTACATGGTGGTGACTTTAAATTTTTAAATTTAAGGCGGCGGCTGAAATAGCATTTCTCGTAAAATACTCCAATAATATTTGCTTTAATTCCAACTCCAACTTTAAAATGTACAGTACATGAGCTCTGAGGTTATGAAGTATGCTTCTGTGAAAACCACTAGTCAGTGTATTTTTAGCTTCATGTATTTTTGTTGTGCCAAAGCTCTTTTCTTGAAATCATCTTCAATAGGATTTAAAATGCAGTAGATGTGATGATTAATGTTAATGAATCCTTCAATAAATTAAAGATGAGTGTCTTCTGCTGCATTGATCTCTCATGAGTTTTTTTGCTGATCAAAGCGGCGGTCATGTGATCAGTTCTGTAGACGTGTGATGTTGACTGGTCTGGACTGAGTCAGCAGTGATCAGCACTAATGTGAATCAGTCTGTGTGACAGGGAGAAACCTGGCGAGAACAGCCTTTGTCTTTCAACCACTGAGATTTATTTTATTTTTTGACAATTAAGCAAATTTGTATTGCCATAATGCTTAATGCTGAATAGTTATTCTCTTTTGGTGTATAAGAGTTTTTTTTACTATTCTATTTAAGATGTTATTAATAATTATTAATTACTGATTAATAATGTTTCTTAATAATATTAATTTTATTAATTTTATAAAAAAAAATTAAAATAAAAAATGTGCTCAATTGTCATGAAAATAATGTCACAAAAATAATAATAATAACAAAATTATAGTTAATTTTCACTAAATATATTATATTATATTTTATTATTTCTTTTAATGTTCTTTGACTGGTTTTGTGAAAGCAGCAGACTCTAGTTGATGTTGATTTGAAGAGTCAATCTGATTCTGGTGGATTTGGCTTCTAGCTGTTTGGTTGTATTGTGTCAAAATATTGTTTATTGGTTGTAGAATCATAGGTAATATTTCGAATTTGAAGCGGTTGCGAGTGCAGTGTGCTTGCAGATTGACTCCGCCCACGCGCTCTTCTGATTGGCTGACTCTAGTCGTGTCACATATGGTATGGATGAGAGAAGTTGCTTGTCACTGGATTATTTTCGTATTGTGTCTGGCTACAAAACAGTGTTATGCTGCTACAAATTCTGGAAAATTGAGCTTAATCACACACAAAAAAACAAAACAAATGGATTTTAGTAATCAGATTTGGGGTGTTCGATTCCTAGAGAGTCCAGCGGCACAGGGCAAATAGACAATTAACATTTTCTTGTATTTGTACTGTTGAATTTCTGCAGCTCCGCTCCAGTGTCACCAAGCGCATCGTAAAAATAATTTGAATTGTTTCCCGGACACTCGTTGAGAGGCTCATGAAGCTCTTTTAAAGTCCGGAGCGTGTCTCCATCTAAGTGGTATTTTTGTTTGTAAAACCTGAGCTCACACTGCGAGAGCTGTAATCAGAGCAAACCTCAGACAGTCAGGATGTTGATTCAGCAGGACTTGTGATGGACATCGAGGTCGTATCCTGAAGGAACCGCTGCACGGATGGGAACATGATTACAGGTCCGTGATTACAGTGTCATCTGAGACGCTCACAGGAAACTGACTCAAGAGCTTTATGTAAACGGGGGCCTTGAGTTAGATGACTTGTCTCTGCAATCGAGAGATGGCCTGACCCTGGGAATAAGATCCAGGAAATTGGGTCGGGATTTAATGTTTGGCGTGTGGAAGCAGAGAACGTAATGGCTTTGTTTCAAAACCTAGTGAGATGCTTATGTAGGGAGCATTTTAAGGCATCAGACAAAGACTATTCATTCTAAGAAGCCTAATTGTGGATGATGAATAACATAAAAAACACTGTAAGTAGTCCATATGACTTGCTCGGCATATGATAGATTTGTGTGAGAACTATAGTAAGTTATAATGAAAAATAATAATAATAGTCCTTGGCTTATAATGTGTTTGGGAAAGTCAACCTTGAACAGTTTGTACATAAATCAGATACTGATTTCACTTTGAAACCTGATTTGAACTGTGATTTGTCATTGGCGTCCCGACTGAACAGCGAACTCTTGGACAGTTTCCTCATTTAGAAGGTTTGTCCTGCCTAATCCCAACGGATCAAGTGAACGGGACACAAGGGGTTTTCCTTGATAGAAGTGGAATAGCTCCGAGGTTTCTTCCAGGGTCTCCATATGGAAAAACACACTCTGACTTTCTGCTAGTTTCATCATCTGTAGTTCCTGCTGAACATTATTGACTCGCTCATAATGTACTTGCACATAATGACAAGTGGCTTCATTCTGTCATCGATACAACCTAAAGAAAAGGGCTAGTACACAAATATATCACAAATTTAGATTAGTCATTTTAGTCAATCTTTTGTTTTTGCCAGATAACATTACAAGAAGAAAAAAAGAAAGAGCTTTATTGCCAAGTGTGCTTCCCACCACACCCTAAAGATGCTCTATTGGGTTGAGAATCTGGTGACTGTGGGGCCATTTTCAGTACAGTGAACTCATTGTCATGTTCAAGAAACCAATTTTAAAACATTCGAGCTTTGTGACATGGTGCATTATCCTGCTGGAAGTAGCCATCAGAGGATGGGGACATGGTGGCCATAAAGGGATGGACATGGTCACAATGCTCAGGTAGACCGTGGCATTTAAACGATGCCCAATTGGCACTAAGGGGCCTAAAGTGTGTCAAGAAACATCCCCACACCATTACACCACCACCACCAGCCTGCACAGTGGTAACAAGGCATGATGGATCCATGTTCTCATTCTGTTTATGCCAAACTCTGACTCTACCATCTGAATGTCTCAACAGAAATCGAGACTCATCAGACCAGGCAACGTTTTTCCAGTCTTCAACTATCCAATTTTGGTGAGCTCTTGCAAATTTTAGCCTCTTTTTCCTATTTGTAGTGGAGATGAGTGGTACCCGGTGGGGTCTTCTGCTGTTGTAGCCCATCCGCCTCAAGGTTGTGTGTGTTGTGGCTTCACAAATGCTTTGCTGCATACCTCGGTTGTAACGAGTGGTTATTTCAGTCAAAGTTGCTCTTCTATCAGCTTGAATCAGTTCGGCCCATTTCCTCTGACCTCTAGCATCAACAAGGCGTTTTCGCCCACAGGACTGCCACATACTGGATGTTTTTCCCTTTTCACACCATTCTTTGTAAACCCTAGAAATGGTTGTGTGTGAAAATCCCAGTAACTGAGCAGATTGTGAAATACTCAGACAACCATGCCACGCTCAAAATTGCTTAATTCACCTTTCTTTCCCATTCTGACATTCAGTTTGGAGTTCAGGAGAGTGTCTTGACAAAACCTTAATGTATCGCCAGGAGCCGCGGGTATTCATTTTGTTTTGATTTTTTTTACTCTTGGTAGCTATTGACTTGCATTATATGAATCACCAAGGACCACGGTTTCAGCTTAAAATCTTCACATTTCTACTGAAGGAAAAAATACATCTTGGATGGCCTGAGGGTGTGTAAACTAACAGCAAATTTTCATTTTTGGGTGAATAAACATTTTAAATATACCCGGCAGATGCAGACAGAGCAGGATAAGATGAGTTTTCTTTTTCCTTTTGCGTCCAGTTGAGTAATACCCCTCTTCGTGCCAAGAGTGTAACACGTGTAGTCATTTTGTATTGATTATTTGATAGCACTACATTAACACCAGAGATTGCTGGGAACTGGATCTGAGTCTAATGGCCACTTTAAGATGTCCGACAATGACTGAAAAATTGTGAGCCATTAATTAGAAATGTAGGGACGCTTCCAGAAGGTGTGCCAGTGAAGCAGGCGTCTGTCCACCATCGATCGCATCTTAAATTGGAAAAGCACTGGGGAGGAATCAACTTGTTCCTTATCGAGAATCTGTTATGCTATAGCCTATGTATTAGTGTTGGATTATATGTTAAAAATAAATTCAGAAAATACAAAAACTATAATATGTATGATGCTAAAATAACACTCTTCTGAAACCATGCGTTGATGTACAGTCACTCAACAGTGCTGTCAGTGGTTTAACATCGGCTGCTGGTTTGAGGATGGGAGAGAAATTCTTGTGCAGATCTTATCCAGTCCTGACCCACATATCCTCCAGTATTTACATCCTGCACAGATACTGTAACTGAAACCTCATCTGACATGCCCGCTCTTCAGCTATGTGTGTGTGTGTGTGTGTGTGTGTGTGTGAGTGCTTCTTTAAACCCGCAGCATGCCAAGCTACAAACTGCATCCTTTACACCAGTGAAGCTGAAGTCAAGAGACCCTTTTGAAAGAGTAGAAGTTAACCACTGCAAGTTAGCAGAAATGGCAAAATAAAAGCTTGATGGAATAGTGTTTGATGATAAATAAATTAAGATATAAATATTAGTATTGTAATTTTATAATGAAATAAATTATAATATATAAGTTATTATGTATAAAATAAATTATAATGTATACATTATAATGTATAAAATATATAAATTATTATATAAATTATAATGAAATAGATTAAATTATAATGAAGTAAATTACTACAATAGTATTTTTGGTATCTATTTTTATTTATTTTTACTATTTTTAATAGTATCTATCCATCCATCTATATAGATGGAAAGATGGATAGATAGATAGATAGATAGATAGATAGATAGATAGATAGATAAGATAGATATAGATAGATAGATAGATAGATATATAGATAGATAGATAGATATATGTATATTAGGTATAAAATATTTATGTGTATATATAATATAGATTATGTATGTCATATATATATATATATATATACTGTATATATATATATATATATATATACTGTATTTGCATGCAAATAATTATTTAATATATACATGCATGCATATGTATGTATATTATACAAATATTAAACAAATATTGCAATTTCAGTTTATTCTTTACATGAAAATTAATAATTCATGACAAACGTATGATATCTGACAACAAATCAGAAATTATATAAAAATGTATGCAGTTGGTCTCATATTCTTAAATCACAAGACTAGCAAGAAATGCACAACTTGACTAATAATACACTTTTTAGGAAACTTTCAATTAAAATAAATATTACACTATAGTGTTTGCATGAAATGCTTCTCTCCGTTCGTCTGTCGTGTTTGTGGTTTATCCGACTGCATGGTTGTTTGGTATGAGGGAATATTAAGATGATGGTTTATGAAATATTAGTCAGTCACTTCATGATGGATCCAAACATGAACGAGTGTTCAGGGAGCAGCGGATCTTCAGGACAATATTTCTTTTGAAGGTTGTTTATGAGTGGAGCCGTAAACACGGCAGACGTGTTTTCTTTAATCTAACTTCTGTTTCCTCTCTACTCCTCCCGTCAAATCTCTCCCTCCTCCATCTCTCGTTTCTCTCTCTCCTCTGACTCCCTCTTTCCTATCAGCAGTTTGAGACTTACTCTGTTGGTTTCCTTTAAGGAAGGCATGTCCTGCTCTGGATAACACACCACTCTTTCATTTGATTCAGTGCTCTGTCAGACTGTGTATGTATATATATATATATATATTAGAGCTGTCAAAAATTAATCGCGATTAATCGCATCCAAAATAAAAGTTTTTGTTTACATAATATATGTGGGTGCACTGTGTATAATTATTTTATATATAAATACACACACATGCTTGTATATATTTAAGACATATTTTCATTTATATACTGTTAATAGATTTATATGTAATTTATATTATATATAAATATATATATTTTACATATAAATAATATTTTTTTCTTAAATATACATGCATGTGTCTGTATTTATATATATACAAAATAATTATACACAGTGCACCCAAATATATTATGTAAACACAAACTTTTATTTTGGATGCGATTAATCGCGATTAATCTTTTGACAGCCCTATATATATATATATATATATATATATATATATATATATATATATATATATAATATTATTTAATATATAATTTTTGTTTAATGATTTTTTAAATAATTGTTATATATATTATATATAATTGTTATATATATATATATATATATATATATATATATATATATACAGCTATGGAAATCCAGAGCAACTGCTGATTTGGCAGTGGTCTCTTAATTTTTTCCATAGCTGTATATATAATTTATTTTTTTTCATATCTATGACCTGGACATGTTCTTGACCGGTTCAGTGAGATTATGATCTTGCTTTGTCTGGACGCTGTTCTTTAAATGTATTTATTGATCTGGTATCATGCAGAAGGGTTTGAGGTGTGTGTGTGTGTGTGTGGATCCGGTCAGTGGGAATCATGTATGTTTGTGCCTCTGGTTCATGTTCCTGACCCCAGCAGCTCTGTGCGTTCAGACACACACACGCACACACACTGTTTGTTGTCTCTGGCACTGCTGTGTGTGTGTGATGTGCTCTGATTCCTCACGCTCCGCTTTGATGTTCAGTGAAGCGGGAAGACCCTCACAAATCACACACGGCTGTGTCATCCAACAGGCATCCCAGCATGCTACAGGTGCAATTCTTTACACACCGGGCTCATAAAGTGCTTGTACACATGATGTACTGCGAATGACTCTGCGGTGTGTGATGCAAAATAAATCATTTGTCCAATTAGACTTGAGGTCTGTCTGTTACTGGCAATTGGTCTTCACTTGCTTATGTCACTGAAGTCGACACTGGGGTAACAGCAAGGGTTAAAGGCGTCATTTGAGACAGGGCCACAGTATGTCTCGATAGACATACTTCATGAAATCACCATGAAATCAAAATGGACAAATCTTGTTTTGGTGGTGTTGTTTTTTGGGAAAACCTGTTACTCACATGAGAAACCAATAATAAACAACAACCAACCAATCAATTCCCCATGGTCAAAACAAGTTTTGCCCACACTATATTTTTCTTGTTCGAGAAGCCTGACGTCGTCATACTCAGATTCTCAGTCTATACTGCTCCACTGGGCTGTGATTATGTCTACCTCTTTCTTGTCTACCATTGAATAGTCTACTTGGCGAATGGGCCGTTTCACCCTGGTACTCCCTATCTGAGCCTTTTGTTTTTGCCCCCATTTTTCATGAGCTCAAAGATCTAAGACCTTTTCTACACAAAAGGCATATTTCTCTCAAATATTGTTCACAAATCGGTCTAAATCTGTGTTAGTGAGCACTTCTCCTTTGCCGAGATCATCCATCCTCCTCACAGGTGACATTTTCAGTATAGGACTGCCAATACCAGCCAATACCTGTGTTAATTTCAATTGAAGCACTGTGTTAGACTACCGGTCACAAATGCGTTAATTCAGTTTCACATCAAAAACGGATACTGTCATTGTCTAGTTCAATTCAATTGAAAAGTTTCTTATCCGATAGTGTTCGGTCCAGTTGAATCGATAATAGTACAGAATATCAATTGTGTTTTAAGACTTTTTTTGGTTTTAACTTTTTAAGTGTGATCCTGATTTATCTACTAATAAACATAATAAATATATAAATATAAAATAAATCTGTCATTTGAATTATTCCCCCATACAAAGTCTCAACTCAGACATAAATAAAAAAACAAAGCAGAAAATGCTCTTTGAAATATATGGAAATTTTGTTAACCCTCTGATGGTCTTCCTTTATGAGTCACGTCCTGGGCCTTCCCGGTCAGAAGTGACCGGAGGCCTAAAATGAAACTTCTTCCATCCCAGTAAAACCAATGCAATTTATTTTTGTTCTATAATAGTTATTCTTTTTAATTTAGTATTTTGAGACAATTTGATTGAATTTATTAATATTTATGCAATATTTATGGTCTATTTTTTCAATGGAAATATATATATGTATATTTTATATATATATATATATATATATATTATTTTTTTTTTAATTATTAATGCAGTATTTTTGTTTAATATAGAGTGTAGGCCTTCAGAAAAAAAATATTTTTGAAGAAAATTAGCACCATCTGGTTACAGTATAGAGAAAAAGTGTAGAATCATGGTGTAACCACTAGATGGCATGTACAACTCTCTATGGAGAGGCATGTGAATTCCCCAGCTGTTTATGAACACTTTTTTTGGGTGGATTTGAATATATAATTGAAACAATCTCAAACTATTTCTCATTAAAAAAAATTGTAAATAAATAAATAAAAAATTGTGAATTGTTGTGTTTTTGTCAATTTCCCATTCATTTCCTATGGGTCGGTCATTTTTGACCGAAGACCACAAGTGTGACTATTTTTTTATGACCACTTAGCATGCTCGGATCATGACCTCAATTTATTTTTGTATTCACATACCAAATGCCAACAAAGTCACCAATAATCATAACCTTCCGATGAAGCTGCGATTTTTAATAATTCAAAACAGAAAATTATTCGGTCAGAAGTGACCGAGGACCATCAGAGGGATAAATTGCTATGAAGGACTTCAATACAAAACACTTGAGTATCTTTCACAAATTTGAAGCCACTTACCAAAACTGACAAAACCTCAGAAGTGCTTGGGACCTTGTAAACATGCTTTTGTTTCCAGGTGAACTGAAAAAACAAACACATTTTAGCCAGCCAATCAGATTGTGACTTCCGATTTCCGCGGTGTTTTCCACATTTGTGTACAAAATACATCATATTTTCAGTGAATAACCAGTTAGACGTCAACCAATTCAGATCTCAACGAGGCATGAAATACCATCATCAATTCAGTTATGTTAAATAATGAAGGTTAACTGAGGGAGTGTCAGTCTTTGTCTGTGACGGAGATGAATCATGCTTGCTCATGATGAGACCTGCTAACTGTAGTATTTTGAGCTGAATATATTTCAAACATTGATGTCTCAGTGGGGAAGAACGATTATGAAGGTCTGAGAGAGTAAAATTGACTCTTGTAGGCAGAATGTTCTGTCATTTGATCTCTGATGAGGGTTTCAGAGACCACCCGTCAGCCAAAAACTCATGAATCATTCATGAAATCAGATTAATCAATATCCGTTTCATTTCATGCATGTGTCACGCATTTAGAGCCTTGATTACAGATTCACAATGCAAACGCTTTAAAAAGGTTGTTTATTTTTCATTTCTTTAGTTTGATCGTTTCTTTTGTTCTTCCTTTTGTCTGTTTTTGCTTGTTTGTTTCAATGTTCTTTGTTTTATTTGTTTTTTTTTCTTGCCTTGGTTTGTTCCTTTTGTTTGTTCTATATTTTTGTTTGTTTGTCTATTGTCATTGTTTGTTTATTTTATTTTCCCAGTGTTTTTTGTTGCTTTGTTTGAAAGAAAGCATTCTTGCTTTCTTTTGTGCTTTCTTTCTTGCTTTCTGTCATGCTGAGATGCATTAAGTAAGGTTGATATATATAAGGCAGACACTGTGGAGAGGAGCGGATTAGATGTGTGTCCTTGACCCCTGACCCTAACCTCTGTCAAAGGCCAATGCTGTTGTGGGGTTAAACACACTCTCATTGATTGCTGTCTGAGACCAGATAGAACAGAAAGCAATATTGTGAGCAATATGTGTGTGTTCAGTGTCTTATCCCTACACTATTGCTATCGTTGACAATCCAGCAGCTTCCGGTATTTTTCCGTTATAACTGACATTAGTAGAGTTTAAGGCGGGCTTTTTGCACTTAGTGTAAATAGAATACATGCAACTCTAGTGCATTCCCACTTTAGTCCAAGTGGACATATATTGGACAGATTATGGTTACTGTATTACAGCCTGGTCTCATCCCAAGGCGTAATATACTGACGCTTTTGACATTTCGTCTACATCTAACGCACATTGCACCCTTTAGAGTAAATATGAGACGCATATATATATATATATATATATATATATATATATATATATATATATATATGGGCCACAAGGCGCCTCCTAGTTGTCTAACCCTAACACTACCCCTGACCTAAACCTACCCATTACCAAAGTGTGTTATATTGACGCTAAATGCATTGGAGTTGAGTTTGGGTTTCTTTATTTAAAGGGACAATGCACATTAATTAACATGAGTACAAGGTCCAACATGTAAATGTGCCAGATTTAGCCATACAGGCTAATTTTCATCTGCAGTCCCTAGCAGGTTAAAAATTAAAACAATAAATAAATATACAATACAATACTAAAATACAATAAAAATAAAAACATGATAAATACAAACAAATTACTCTGTATTATGGCAAAATATTTGATTTGTTAATAACCAGTGTTTTATGGATTTGGAAAATGATTTGATGGACGTGATCTTCCTTAGTTCTGTGGGTATGGTATTCCATGTATGAGCTGCTCGAAAAGAGAAAGCCGACTGTCCAAAGCTTCTTTTTTTACATGGTATTTTACAATCCCCTCTTGTAGTTAAGAGGAGTTAATTTTTTTTTTGGAGTTAAAATTTTGTTGGATGAATTTATTGAGCGGAGGGGGAGTCATACCATGAAAAATTTTATATACAAGTAAAATATCTGCAAATTTAATTATGTTTCCCCAATTTAACAGGTCATATTTATTTAAAAGTTTACAATGGTGATATGAATTTGACCTTTTATCTAACGTTTTTATGGCCCGTTTGTAAAGTATTTCAACCGATTTCAGACGCAATGTCAAAAAATGACGCCCTAGGATGAGAATGCATTGGTAGGGCCCAATAAAATCCATTTTATTTTTTCCCAAATTCCATTTTATTTTTTCCCAAATTCCGTTTTTTCCGTTTTAATTTTTGCAAATTCCGTTTTTTCCGTTTTAATTTTTGGGAATTCATTTTTTTTACCCTTTACTGTTATTTTAGTTGTAAAAAGAGTGTGCTTTTTATTCCGTGATCGCGGAAATTATAGGGCCCTACATTGGTTATTATGGATATATAAACACAGTTTTTTTGTGTTTGCATGAAATCATGATTTACATGATTCTTATGAGACATTTATCTCCGGTACAGGTGTCGAATCAAAGAGCAGAGGATAAAAGTCCTGATTGAAGATGGTGTGTTTTAATGAAGGATTGTGTGATGTGTTTCATATGCAGATGTTTTCAGCTGTTATTCATTCAGTTGCTTTAGTATTTGGCAGGTTTATTTGTTGAGATAATGTGGGTTTCTGTGCGGTTTTGTTGTGTCAAGAACATGTTTGGAGAATTTAGTAATTTATGCAAAACATAATTGTAAAATATAATTTCTTTTCTTTTTATTTATAGGTGAAATGCGACCTTGACTTGTTTTTATGAGATTCACACGTTAGTATGAGTGGGTTTGTGTGTGTTGCCGTGTTTTTGGCCAGGTTTGCATCATGCACACACATGTTAATCCTGTGCGTGTGTGTGTGTGTTTCCAGAGCTGCCGGAGAACTGGACGGACACGCGGGAGACACTGCTGGAGGGGATGGTGTTTCAGCTGAAGTATCTGGGCATGACACTGGTGGAGGAACCCAAAGGAGAAGAGCTCTCGGCCGCTGCTGTCAAGAGGATCGTTGCCACAGTAAGACACACGTACACCAACCGACCCGTCACGCTGAACAACAAAATTGGTGTAGAAACTATTTTTACTCACATTTGCTAGTGAATTTTACAAACAATTACAATGAAATTTGGAAACAAAAAACCCCTGAAATAATTCTGTTCTTAACTCTTTCCCTGTCAGTGCTTAAAAACAAAATAAAAAAATAAAGTTGCCAGCCAACACCAGCATTTTTGATCATTTTCACAATATTTTTAACGGCCCCTGGAATATTTTGTTTTATGAATATCTGAACATGCAATATTACAAGAGAAAGAACAGAGCCTCTGCTTTTTATTCAAAGCTTCATGCATTCTTTTTTATCAACCCTTGCATGCGGTTGAGTTTCATTAAAAAAAGCAATATTTTGAACAAAAAGCTGAGAAAATTGCTTGAAAATGTCAAAGACTGTCTGGATTGGATTCAGAACGATGATCAAAACACAGATGGAGTAAATCGAGTCTATCGACGCCCCTAAAGCTTCACAGTCCTAAAGCTCGTCCTGGGCCGACATTTCATCCAGTAACATTATGCAGTTTTGATTTATATGCTGTTTAATGTTGATGATTGCATTATTTTACATATGCTTAAGCATTGCTTCTGTCGCTTGTTTCTGCTTCTTCTTCGCTTTAAACAGGAGATTCTGTAGACATTAATGGCAGGGAAAGAGTTCACCGTAGTGTGAAGAATATGTTAAAGTGTCCCGTAGTCAATCCCTTTAAACTTATCTTTAATCAAAAATACACATTTAAATGTTTTTTCCTTGAAAAAAATGTCTTCATGTCTTAAAATAGCTTCGAATGTAACTCTACACCCAGGGGCGTTGCCTTGCTAGACCCCTTTTACTCGGGCACGTGCCCCAGTAGAAATCTGTAGTAAATCTAAAATTTTTACAATTTATTTTAGTTTAACAATTTATTTTATTTGTCAGTGTATTTAATAGAAATTATATTATAGGGTAATAGAAATTATTTATTTGCAACGCAGTAATAAAACAATCAGTTCGGTAGTTCGGTAGACTATGAAAACATGATGAAACATTAGTTTGTAAATATTTCAAATAATGTTATTTTATTCATTATTGGCTTCTGTAGATGGACTTTTCTACATGCCATACTCATTTACTGACAATGTACACCAGTGATCATGTGTGAAAACACTTGTACATAAATTGATGACACAAATAAACTCAGTTTTGAGAAAGAAATAAATAAATTTTACCTCCTTGAAATTCTGCTTATTGTGTGTGTATATATATATATATATATATATATATATATATATATATATATATATATATATATATGTATGTGTGTGTGTGTGTGTGTGTAGAGTTACTACTAACAATTTTTGGATGAGTTAAAATAGTTTTGAAAGTTGACAATACACATTAACATTTTATGGATCATTCATTGCAACATTTATCCTCATTGTGTAAGTGAACTTCAGGGAAAATAGCCACAAAAGTGTAGAATTTGATGCTTTTAAGCTCTAATCTGTCTCTAATGGTTTGTAAGTGGTGCAAATGACTGTGTGTGTGTGTGTGTGTGTGTGTGTGTGTGTCTCAGGGGGTTTCTGGGTGTGGTTCTCTGCATTTGAACAGGCTGGATCCTGTCATGATGTAAGGTTGTTTGAGGTTTTTAAACACTCCAGATTGTTGTGAATCAACAATAAAAATCAGTTGCATACCAAACAGACTATGTCAGTGTGTGTGTGTGTGTGTGTGTGTGTGTGTGTGTGTGTGTAAAAGCCAGATGTGGAATATTCCTACTTGATATCTCTGACTATAAGATGATATGTAAGAAAACAACATTTGTGTGTGTTATAATAGTTCATAAATCATGCTGGAAACCACATATAAATAATGTAAAAACAAAAAATGTCTAAATCCATTGCAATATTAAGTAGAATAAAACATTTTGTAATTGCAAATTGTATTCAGAGGCTGTTCGAAAGAAGAGAAACTAAGAGAAATGTAAAAAAGTAAAGGCAAGAACTAATACATAAAATAGATGTATATGTGTCAAATGGGTAAACTATGGAATAATTGTGATAAGGAATTATAACTGTGTACTTCACTCTGTAAATTCAAGAATAGAATATAATATAAATAATTATATAACGCAATATGAATAATTTGTGGATGTCATATTTTATCTGATATCTGATATGTGTATATGTTGTTTATTTAGTATGAATCAAATGAGATAAAAGTCATGAGATAATTGAGACTTCACCTTTTTATTTATTATGTATATATTTTTTCTTTACTATGGAAAATTATCTGTGAGGAGGACCGAAATAATCTTTTTTAATTGAATTTCAGTTTATTTCAGGCAACATTTCTAATATCTAACTAAAGTTTTTCATCTAATATTTATATTATAAATATATTGTTCACTGTTAGTCCATGTTAGTTAATACATTAACTAATTATGAGACCTTGTAAAGTGTTGCTTGAAAGTGTGCTGCTCATTGCACAAGATGCTGAGGAAAAAACACAATGCCAAAATATAAAAGCCTCCAAAATCAGCCCTGATTGATTAGATTATTTGCCTAATAAAGCCATGTTTTTCTGTCTCTTTCTCTCTCAGGCTAAAGCTGGTTGGAAGAAGCTTCAGAAGGTGACGCTAAAGGTTTCTCCTCGAGGGATTATTCTCTACGACAGAGCAAACCAGATGATAGAGAATGTGTCCATATACAGGTGAGAGACACTGTCTGAGCTCTCTCTCTAGAGATGGAAATCCTGATGTCGTTATGTTGTTGTTTTTTTACCTTTAATAACTCATAACAAGGACCCAAATATATACTAAACCAAAATACTAAAAAATATATATATATTAATAAAAATAAATAAAATATGGGATGGGATATTTTATAAGCAATGGGATATAAAATATAAATATATTTTTAATTAAAATTATTATATTATGTTCTTAATATTGACATAAATGATTCAATAGAGGTGTACAAATGTCATGGAAATGATTTGGTTCTGGTATATACTTAAAAGCAGAAATAAGAACTGGTTTTGATAGCCTCTTGCAATAAAAAAGAGAGGAGTGTCTGTCGCCCCCTGACATTCTGCCATCCATCACTTAGAGCTGTGCGACCTGATGATTGCTGTGTTTTCAGACAGACAGAGAGAGAGAGATCTGTATTGATCTGTTTTAGTGTGTCTGAGACTCTCTGACCCTCACCTGGGACCGCAGCTATTGTTGGAGGCTCGCACATGCTCAGTGCGCTCCGTCTGTGCTGTGTCTAATGAATAAACATGAGGGAGGATTCAGTCTCTCTCTCCACACCCGTTACACAAGCAATACTCCAATTACACTCGAGTTGGTACTGGTAATGGAAAAGCGCCGTCAATGTTAATATTTCAATATATATTAAAATTTTTTCATTGTGACATTATTTTCATAACAATTAGGTTCATTTTCCCTCAAATTCTCAGTCATTTAAAATTAATTTTTCTGTTAATGTAATAATTTTGTACAATATTTGATATTTATTAAGGCTGTGCTAAGATTAATTGCGATTAATCACATCCAAAATAAAAGTTTGTATTTACAAAATAGATTTGTGTGTGCTGTGTATAGACCATACATACATAAATAATCTATATTATATATAAATATTGTATATGTGAATAACACATTCTCTTATGCATGTGTGTGTATTTATATATACAAAATAATTATAGACCATTTTGCAAGATGTAAACAACACTGGTCCAGAAACACTTCCTGTTTCAGTTTGTTTTCTTTATTTCACATGTAAAGAAAACATATTAAAGATGTTTGTTTAACTTTATGATTCAGTTGTATATGTTCTGTTGGTTGTATTTTATCCCAGCTTTTATGTAGTGTTAAAAAACTGAAACAGGAAGTGTTTCTGGACCAGTGTTGTTTACATCTTGTGAAATGGTCTATAAATATTTTGTATATATAAATACACACACATGCATAAGAAAATGTGTTATTCATATATAAAATATTTATATATAATATAGATTATGTATGTATGTGTGTGTGTGTATGTATGTATTATATATATATATATATATATATATAAGAATTATTTGCACATAAATACTATATATATATATACATCTAGATACATAATCTATATTATATATAAATATTTTATATATGAATAACGCGTGTGTGTATTTATATGTACAAAATAATTATAGACCATTTTGCAAGATGTAAACAATATATATATATATATATATATATATATATATATCACATATATGCATGCATATGTATGTATGAATGCATGTATGTATATATACAAATAATTATACACAGCACACACACACTTATATTATGTAAACACAAACTTTTATTTTCTTAAGCTTGAACTTTAGCAGATCGTCTTGACCATGTCAACATGCCTTAATGTGACGAGTTGCTGCTATGTCATTGGCTGATTAGATATATGTGTGTTTACAAGCAGTTGAATAGGTGTACGGGTGTGTGTGTGTGTGTGTGTGTGTGTGTGTATATATATATTTTTTTTATTTTAAACAACTACAAATTATTTTCATTTTTCTCTAAGGCTTAGGGTAAAAATGCCCCCAAAATAAACAAAAGTATCCCCCAAATTCAAGGGGAAAGGGGAAAAAACTGCACAATTTAACTAAATTTATTATAGTTGTAGCAAGTGAAATGTGAAAATGTATGACAAATGCTGATTTCTAATGGATAAAAAGCAATAAACATAAATGATTGTTAGCTTTTGTCGGTGTAGCCAGAATATGGTGTGTCATTTCCCTACACACAACGTTTTTAATGCTATTTATCAGTTATTTATCAGTTAATTCTATTTATCAGTTAATCAACATTAACAATCATTATTACAATATTAAGAGCAAAAATCAACAATAATTGCAGCCCTACTGTGTAATGAGTTCCTGTTTTTTAATTTTATAATTGATGTACCTTATGTAAGCTGTTTAAGTAATGTAATTGTTGTGTACATACACACATGCCACCTTTGAGTCATAAATAAACATAAATTCCTTGTAAAGAAAACATATGTCATGCCAATGCCATGTCAGATGCAGCTTCTGCTCGACCTTTGCAGAGTAAACATGGGTTTTGTTTTATTTGACATTAAAAGACAACACCGGTACATTTAATAGCTGTAAAAGTTCTTACATGCAGAGATTAAAAAATAAAAATAAAAACTAAACTGGAAATCGATTCCAGGATGCGAATATTGTCCCTTTATAGAAAATGTAATTTTGACCCTGAAAGTTTTTATTTTATTTTTAATTAGCATAAACTACTGGTCCTAGTCAGACAGAGGTGTGTGTGTGTGAGAGTCAGAGAAAGTTTTTAAATGTGTGTGAATTTTTAAATGTGAAACCGGACAGATGGTGGTCATCCATCATTAGTCCCGCCCCTGCTGCTGTGGGTCTGCCCTCTGATAGGCTGAGCCAGCTGTCACTCAAGGCCGTGGGGAGAAATCAACACTAGAGGAGTTCATGAGTTTACTGAGAGATCTCAACAGGAAACCAGAGACCATGCAGTCATATAGACAAACTATCCCATGTGTGTGTGTGTGTGTGGGTGTGTGTTATGGTTTGGTGTGTCAGCTTTCTGTCAAAGTGCTGATGGAGCGTTGAACTTAGAAAACACAACACTGCTTGTAGACGTTTTTACATCTCAGAGGAGGTGACATCATACTCTGCTATATACGAGTGTGTGTGTAAGGATGATGTACACAGTGGGTGTTATACTGGATAGAGACCAATCTGTGGCCATCTGGATTTCCCTAGATAAACAAAAATCTTTTTAAGTTTTAGATCACTAAATGACAGTAAATATGTGTTGTTGATCATGTGAGCGGGTTCATGTCCAGATCATACTGGAGAACGTGATCATCAGGTATCCAAAATACCAAACAACTGTAATCATTATGCTGACAATAATGTGTTATTCGAAACTTGCATTTACACTAGTGTTCTCAGATATTTCTTTATATGTACACACAAGTTTGGGGTCGGTAAGATTTTTGGATGTTTTTGAAAGCCTCAAGGCTAAAAAAATACAGTAATATTATTATAATTTAAAGTAACTGTTTTCTATTTGAATATTCTATTTACTTTTAATATTCTACATATTTTTTTAAATATTTGAATATATTATTTTAAAATGTAATTTATTCCTGTGATCAAAACTGTATTTTCAGCATCATTACTCCAGTCTTCAGTGTCACATGATCCTTCACAAATCACTCTAATATGATGATGAATATGATTTGATGCTCAAGAAACATTTCTGATTATTATCAATGTTGAAAACAGTTGTGCTTCTTAATAAATAAATGAATAAAATATGTATATATATATATATACACACACACACACGCACTACCGGTCAAAAGTTTAAGATTGGTACGATTTTTTAATGTTTTGAAAAGAAGTCTCTTCTGCTCACCAAGGCTGCAATTTTTTTTATAAAAAAATACACAAAAACAGTAATATTGTGAAATATGACAATTTAAAAAAAAAATATGTTAATATTAAAATGTAATTTATTTCTCTGAAAAAAAGCTGAATTTTCAGCATCATTACTCCAGTCTTCATTGTCACATGATCCTTCACAAATCACTCTAATATGATGATTTTATGCTCCAAAAACATGTATGATTATTATCCATGTTGAAAACAGTTTTTTACATTTTTATTTCAGGATTCTTTGATGAATAGAAAGTTCAAAGAACAGCATTTATTTAATTAGAATCTTTTCTAACATTATAAATGTCTTTACTGTAACTTTTGATCAATGTAACTCATCCTTGATGAATAGAAGTATTGATTTCTTATTTATTTCTCCCAAAAATTAAATACAAATTCTTACTGACCCCAAACGTTTTAAAGGGTAGTGTTTAATGTAACAAAAGCTTTCCATTTCAGATAAAAGCTGTTCTTTTGAACTTTCTATTCATCAAAGAATCCTGAAATAAAAATGTAAAAAACTGTTTTCAACATAGATAATAATCATACATGTTTTTGGAGCATAAAATCATCATATTAGAGTGATTTCTGAAGGATCATGTGACACTGAAGACTGGAGTAATGATGCTGAAAATTCAGAGGAATAAATTACATTTTAATATATATTAACATAAAAAAATATTTTTAAATTGTCATAATATTTCACAATATTACGTGTTTTTTTGTGTATTTTTTATCCAAAAATTGCAGCCTTGGTGAGCAGAAGAGACTTCTTTTAAAAACATAAAAAATCTTACTGATCTTAAACTTTTGACCAATTATATGTATATATATATATATATATATATATATATATATATATATATATATATATATATATAGAACAGGATTGATTTGAAATAAAAATCTGTCTTTACTGTCACTTTTAATCAATTTAATGCATCTTTGCTCAATAAAAGTATTATTTTCTACATTTGAATGAGTAGTGCGAGTCAGTTTTAATTTTTCACACAGGTTGTCTTTAGATTGACTGCTTATTTGTTGTCTTTAGGATATCGTACTGCACAGCGGATAAGATGCACGATAAAGTGTTCGCCTACATCGCTCAGAGTCAACGCAACGAAACACTGGAGTGTCACGCGTACCTCTGCACCAAGAGGAAAGTGGTGAGTGTGTGTTCATATGTTTGTGTGTCAGAGACACTCCCTGTCTTTCCTTCTGTCTATAAATAGTTATACGTTAAGACCCACTTCCTCTGACAGAAAAAACAGAGCAATGTGCTTTTTTTCTCCCCATGACAGAGATGTGGCGTTAAAAGCTCTCTTTCCTATTCCCCGTCTGTCTCAGGCTCAGGCGGTGACGCTAACGGTGGCTCAGGCTTTCCGATTGGCGTTTGAGTTTTGGCAGGCTGCTAAAGGAGGTATGATGCACTCGACAACTTCAGTCATCCCAGCACAACTCTTGTTTGTCTTGCTGATTCTTTATGTCTTGTGAATTATGGGCTGTGAATGGAGCTCAAAAGCATGTGTGTCCTACTTGAAGCTGAAGTGTGTATTTTCCACACTCTTAGCTCGCCAAAAATAATTGCTGGGTTTCTCAAGCACTCCCTTCACCTGCTATTGGTCGTAGAAAGAAGATAGCTCCGCCCCAAACTCATGCTATTGGTAAATGTTGCTGTGTTGGGCTGGATTACGTGTCATCTTTTTATCCTTTCTCTGACTATAAACTCATTATAGAAGACCTTTTAAGGAGTCTTGAATGTTAAACACATTATTTTTCACATATGTTCCCAGTCTGTTCAGTAATGCTCAGTTTAGTTCCTGTCTCTATGAAGCCCCGCCTTCTGAAAAGCTCAATGTGCTCTGATTGGTCAGCTAGACCAGTGTGTTGTGATTGGTCAAATGTTTTGAGTGTTTGTGTAAATGTAACCCCACTTACCATAACCAGCATTTTAACACACTACTAACTGAATTATTTAAATGAGGAATATTGTGACGTTTTCGGAAAAAATGTCAAGACTACAATGGAGGCGTTTCAGGGAGTTCAGAAACACTGACACTGATACTCCCACTGGAGAACTCCCGCTGGAGGGACTTTGTGTTTGCAGACCTTTTTCAAGCTAAAACAGCAACAACTTAACTGTCCCCGTCCCACAGGTGGGACGTTTGACACTATATTTTAAATCAATTATATCTTAGTAAATAACAAAGTATATTTCATTTGAAAGCTTACAATCTCTAGTTTCCATATTTGGTGACTGATTTTCAAAATATATTACAATGGAACCATAATTTATCAATATGCAACAAGAATATTTTCATACTCATAAGGCGTGTTCAGACCTTTATTTTAAAATAGCAGAGAACATGAAAAATCATGAAAAAATGGTAGATACCTCAGTTTGTTTTCATGCCAAAAGTTCTAAAGATAGCATCCATACAATTATTTTTGGAAAAAAGGACTGAAAAGTTTGAAATATCAAGAAAAAATAATGGAAGGCGCCCTTATATGGGCAGTAATGGAGTCTGATTGTGACCTAGTGAAAAAGTTTGGTACTGCGCTCAAACAAAATCTTACTGAAAGCTAATTTTTTGAGATATCAACCTAAAATTTGAAACATAACATGTTCAGATTTTTGGCTTTGATTTTTCTGCAGTTTTAGAGTATCCCAGGTTTTGAAAATATATATTTTATGTAAAATATAAATAATTCATATTTTTACATTGTACATTTCCATAAACTCAAACTTCTATAACTTTTTTTCTGTTTAACTTTCTTAATTTATTTTCACTTCTACAAAAATCTGCCAAATGTCTTCTTTAAAACAAGACCAATCATATGTCTATATTCCAAAGCATCCTTGAATTACAACCATTTAAGTTCAAAATGTGCATTTTCATGTCTATTCAAAAAAGGGGGGTGACAGTTAAGAGGTTAAAGAAAGATGAATGTTAAAAAAAGCCTTATAGGTCCTCTTTAAGGAATGTTGTAATAGCGCAAGTAAAAGTTAATTGGTTTAATTCAATTTCCATGCATCAATTGCAACTTAAACCCGGGGACACATTTAACGACTGTAAGGCTGATTATGAATGTACTTTGATACTTATGACTGATCATACCCAAACACACCGAGTCAGAGACCGTTGGCGTTCAGTCGTTGGAAACAGTGTGTAAGTGTTTTCAGTTCAGTATTAGAATGTTTCAGCTTGTCGTTAAGTGTGTCCCTGCTTTAATTGTAAATATTTAAAAAATATGAAATATTTTTTAAATATTTCCTTGCTTTTAAATGTGTCCCTGCTTTTAATGGCAAATATGAATTATGAAATATTTTGAATATGAAATATTTTTTAGCAGGAAAATTTCTGAAAAACATGCATTTATTATTTTAAACTAGAATTGAACTATTTACTTCTTGCGTCATATATTTTGATTTTAATTGGCAACAAAAACCCCTTTTAAAGTAGTTTCTGAGCAATATTGCCTGTGAGTGTGAGTGTGTTTATTTATTTATTATTGAGTTTTTAAGGAACTGTATATTTCTGTGCATGTATTTATTTCCTGCAGGGATGGAGGACAAGAAAGAGATTTTAGTGCAGGGAAAGTAGAGCAGCTCCTGTCGTACAGATCAGCAGAACATGTATGCAATTTACTGCATGTTTGAACATGCCTGTGTGTGTGTGTGTATCCGGAGGCCTGTTGAGATTTATTCATTTAATCTCTCTGCACCTGATGGTTCGCTGCAGGATCTGATCATCTAGCAGAATTCAAACCCGGTCTCAAATCTCTTCCTCCGTCTCTTGCGTTTCACCGCAGGGCCTAAAATATAAACAGATGACACACACACATTTCCTTAGTGAATCTTTATGGTCCTGGGAAGGGTGGTGCCTGTGCATCATGGGTATGTTTAATTTTTAATTCAAAAGTGATGCATGTGATGAGAGTAATAAATATTTATCAGTTTAGTTATACATGTAAATCTAAAGATTTCAAGCTGAAATATGGACATAAATTGGCCATTCCGGTTCACTACTTTCGGAGGTTCAGAACGCCTGTATTGTGATGGTGTATCACTGTGGAAAACACAGAGAAGGACCAAACCTGCAGGAAGAAGATCTGTGAACATGACTTCCCTCTTTAGAGCTCTACTATAGGTGTATACAGTTCCTCATGAAGAGCTTTAATAGAGATTGAAGATGTCCGATTTTCATTTCATTAATTCAGGCAGTGATCGAGTCCACCGCACAGTTTAGTGCTACATGTGTTCATTATTTAAATGTACATGTAGGGCTGGTTTCTCCTGGACCTGATTCACATTTATACTCACTGACCTCATTCTTTATTAACTTTTAGTAATGCATATTTAACCAACTTTTAAATATGGATATATATGAAAGCATATGAATCAAAGTTTTAAGATAAAAAGGATGTAAATGTATTTATTTAATTAGTGAATTTTTAAAGGGGTGGGATAATGCCCTTTTTCACCAGATGTAAAATATATCTCTGATGCCCCTAGAGTGCGTGTGATGTTTTAGCCCAAAATACACCACAGATATTTTTATATAGCATGTTAAAGTTGTCGCTTTTTGAGGGTGAGCAAAAACGCCTCGTTTTGTGTGTCCCTTTAAATGCAAATGAGCTGACACGGTGGGCGGTGCTTTAAGAGCTTGTGTCCTTTTACCTCACACATGCACTGCAACTTTTATGTTCGAATGGAGTCAGACAAAGATAGAGAGACTAATGGTGCGTTCACACTGGACACGAATAGCGTTGTCAGGCGCGAATGATTTCAATGTTAAGTCAATGCAAAGACGCGTTTACGCGTGTAAAAAATTCCTGCGGCACGAATGAAGCGTGGAGCGCGCGCGGAAGACGCGAATACGCCTCATTCGCGCGTCAACTTCGCGCGAATTGAGCTTCTGGCGCATTACGTGCGAATGATTTAGTTAGTGCCATTTGTGCATTCACGCGTTTGACGCGATTTGACTCTCGAAGAATGTCTCGGTCGACATAAAAACAATGGCCGCCAGTGGATTTCGATTCTCGACGCGCGTAAATTTAGCTTCAAACTTTTGTTTTTACGCGCGTTAGTGTGTAGTTATCTTCTAGTCATTGATTACCATATTCTGTCTTGATAATCTAATAAATAGTGTTCAGGGGATGGGGTTTATGTAAATTTTAGGGTTAGTGATGTCACTAACCAGGGAGATAGCTTGTGTAGTCCCAACCAGCCGTTAATTGTAGTGCTTAAAAAACGATTTCTTAAAAAGCCAATATCTTCCTTTGCTTTGAACTTTGAGCGTTGTAACTTTGCAGAGGTGGTTTATGCCCAAACAGCAACATTACACACTAACTACAGATAGAAAAGTGAAATCATAATCAACCACCCTTTAAATCATGAATATTTCTTGGGGGATTTATTTATTTATGCATTTATTTATGCATTTATTTATGCATTTATTTATTTATTGCATGTGGCATTTGACAACCTCATCTAACTGTGTCATGTCATAAGTAGCTGAAATTATTAGATTATAAACAAAAAGAGTGATAAAAAGGGCCATTTAGAATTTCTAGGTCTGAATGTTTAATGTTAGTATGTTAATAACACAAGCTTGAAATTTCTACTTGTTTTCAGAGAAAGAGAAGCAGGTGAAATGTGGATCAGATGGAGAGGCGGCCAGCAGCTCTCAGTGCGAGGGCAGCACGAAAGGAGGAGGTGAGCGCGCACACACACACACACACACACACACACACACACACACACACACACACAAACACACACACACACACACACTCTCTTTCCTAATCAGGCATTAAGTGCATCAATCAGCAGGGCAATTTGTCTCTAATTTCTCTTCAATTTCTATGGTGTTGTGCTCTGTAGCTCCGCCCACTGTACAATCTCATTGGTTTAAAAATCCCACTCTATGTAACGTTGTTAAATATCAATTGTGTTCTTATTGGCTCTGATTGTGTTGTGTCACTTTCAGTGTGAAGAGACAAATAGTTATCACTGGAAACATGATGATAATACCATAGTATTCATTTTTGCATAAAAAGGGGTCATAGTCTGGAGCCCTGAAAATATAATAATATCTCACAATATTACAGTTTTTACTTTATTCTTTTATAAAATAAATGCAGCCTTGGTGAGCAGATGAGTGGTAGTGTATTATCTGTGATCAGATATGGATAGCTTTTCCAACTCTAGATGCATGCACTGTAATAAATGAAGTGGTTTGAAGTCATTTAAAGCCCCCTGTATTATCGTCTGACACCATCACTGGACCATGGTACTTTTTTGTAAGGGTGCTAGAGGACCCCAGATGGTTGCCAGGTTACAGAAATAATCTTGGACGGCCGAGTTCAGTGAACGAATGAACCCTTGAGGACCAGTGATCCGTGTGCCATGAGACAGACGTGTGTGTGCATGAATAAAGGACTGTGTGTTCGTAAATCCCATCAGATATCAGAAACATGATTCTTTTAGCCTACACACACACACACACACACACACACACACAGCGGCTGATCTCTGCTCATGAAATGTGGAGAGCAGGACAGAGATGGACACGTTTAACGGCTCAGGATAGGGAGGTGATGTGCTTTTGTTGGAGTGTGTCTGTGAAGCGTGTCATGGCTTGATGTTGAGGAGAGCGTTGATTCTTCATTCTCTACATGCGCAGATCTGTATGATCCCTGCAGGTGTGGAGATGAGAAACTGTACCGTTCAAAGGGTGATTTATAACCATTGTGTCTGATCACCTCGTGTTGCTCCAGGAGATCTGAGCCTGTATTAAGTGTAATTAAATTAATTAATAAATCTGCCAACTTATATAGTTCATTAGCCTAACTGTAGGCTGGTTATGATTGCCAAGAAACAGAGTAATTTGTCAACAGCTTCAATCAGAAGTAGGAACCCCATCCATCCCTCCAGCCATCCATCTGTCCGTCCATCCATCCATCCGTCTGTCCGTCCCTCCATCCATCCCTCCATCCATCCCTCCAGCCATCCATCCATCTGTCTGTCCATCCATTACTCCAACCATCCATCCCTCTAGCCATCCATCCCTTCCTCCATCCGTCCATCCCTCCAACCATCCATCCATCTGTCCATCCATCCATCCCTCCCTCCATCCATCCATCACTCCAACCATCCATCCCTCTAGCCATCCATCCCTTCCTCCATCCGTCCATCCCTCCAACCATCCACCCCTCTAGCCATCCCTCCAACCATTCATCCCTCTAGCCATCCATCCGTTTCTCCATCCATCCATCCATCCATCCCTCCAACCATCCGTTCATCCGTCCATACCTCCCTCCAGCCATCCATCCATCCATCCATCTGTCCATCCCTCCATCTATCCATCCATCCATCCCTCCGTCCCTCCAGCCGTCCGTTCTTCCAATCCTTCATCCATCCGTCCGTCCCTCCATCGATCCATTCGTCCGTCCATTCCACCGTCCGTTCATCCGTCTGTCCATCCATCCGTCCGTCCATCAGTTCATCCCTCCGTCGGTCCGTCCATTCTGTCCGTCTGTTCATCTGTCCATCCGTCCGTCCATCAGTTCATCCATCCGTCCATTCATCCGTCTGTCCATTCCACCCGTCCGTCCATCAGTCCATCCGTCCGTCCATCCATCCATCGAATTGCATGCAGTAATGGCTGCTGAAATATCAGCTTTGCATCACAGGAATAAATTACATTTAAAAAATATATTCAAGATATATACAAAATATATTCAATTTGAATTATGGTTTTAAATCGTAATGATATTTCACAATATTTTGATCAAATACATTTATATATTGCATTTATTTATGTTTTGCATTAATTTATTTGTATGTTTTTTACTTATTTAGTTTTATTTTTCTATTTATTTTGTCATTATCATTATTTTTATTGTGTGTGTAGAAGTGGCCACTGGGGATCTACTGGACTTTGAATGTGGAGTTAAAGATCACTCAGGAAAAGACGACACACACCCTGTCCCGAACCTCAGCACAGAGAACAACAACACTGTATGGGTAAGAACACACACACACACACACACACACACACAAAATCATCTGAATATATCATACATGTGCTAGATTATCCAAAAGCATAGGTACTTCACAAACTGACTTGAATAATTCATTTATAATAATTAGACTGAATAAATCTCTGTCTTTTGCAGGAACTTGAGGATGGTCTAGATGAGGCTTTCTCAAGGTTAGTAAAATTATATCTGAAATAATCTCTCAATGTAACTGATATACCAAACTGCACTTTTACTCCTTACACAGTGAATTTTAATGGAGCTTACTGTAACTTTAGCACAGATGTGGAGTATAGGGCACAACTATTCCTGGCACTCTATTATGTGACCACAGCGGTATTTGTGATGGACGTGTTCAGCTCTAAGAATAAACTCTTTTTAGTTGGCCTTACATAATCCAAAATATTTTACATTTCATAGAAAAGAAAAAGACATCTTGAGTTGACACAGAGGTGCAAAAATCTGTGTAACAAGTTCTCAATAGACTTTCACTGGTTGATGCCTCAATGCTGCTCCTGGAAAGTAGAATGCCACAGTTAAATGCTTGAGTTTCAGAAAATCCATGTTTGAATTTTCTTTTTTTTAAATTAATAACAGTGCTTTGCTGAGCTGATGCATTAGAAGCAAATAAGTACTGAATCAAAATTTCAGTCTTTTTTATGGACATGAGGATAATACAGAATAGACATTGCACCCTCTGCCAAATTCGTGGAAGCCTTGCTTATGTTTGTATCAAATCTGATAATTGAGGATGATAATCAGTCTCTAATGAAATCCAAAGTTTTTTTTTTACTCTATCAATCTTTTTTATGGATGCTTGAACATGTGACATACTACAGAACAAGCTATCATACTGCATCCTCTGCCCCATTTGGGGTGGCCTTTCTCCACCATGTTAAGAGTTTAATTAAATATAGCAATAAGAGATGATACACAGTCCAACACACTATACAAAAATCAAAATCTTAAACACTTTTAACTTTTTATGTCTTTTTTATGGACCCTTGAACTTTGCATATGGCATAATATAGAATGAGCCACATTGCATCGTCTGCCAAGTTCAGGGTGGTGTTTCTCAGCCATGTTAATAGCTGCGTTAAATTTGATAATGGTGAATGGTACACAATTTAAACCTTTAACAAAATGTAAAAATTTAACTGTTTTTACTCAACCAGCCTTTTTTTATGGAGCTGTGACTTTGACACATGCTTTGATATTGGCACATAATACAAGTCATTTACTCTACACATTAAGCTCAGACATAAGATTGTATTTTACAACTGGAAAATGACAAACTTCAGCATTCATTTAAAAATATTATGGAAAATTGGATCCCTCATAATATGAGCCCTTCAGGAGAATATGATTTTTATTGGGATAATAGGCAAGTCCCTGCTTGCCTATACTCACAAACCATACATACAGTTGTGATGCTAAATGATTAGGTCATGTTTTGAATGACTATTATTTGCATACTTTGGCATCGATAATGACGCTAATTAACAGTCGTTTTATTCTGTAAACCAAACAACAGCTGTTTAACTATTTGTAATGATGGTCATTATTCATCCAGACACAGAGTGCCATTCCCGAGAGATTAGCCGACATGAGATGAGCTGTTTTACAGCAGCGGGGGTTCGGTCCATCGCCGCTCTGCGCTGATTATTTGTCGTGTGCAGTAATTAAAAGCGTTGGCTTTTAATCAAACTCAGTACTTCGTTAATCTCCATTTTACATGCTTTCACTCTGTAAGTGTGAGAGAGACGCTGTAGATCTCTGACATGCGAGAACTTTTCCAATCAAGGATGAATTGAGGATAGAGTAAATCTCTGATTAAAAACTATTGAAGTGCTCTCCATCAAAACCCAAAGCTGTTTTAGCATTTTCTGATGGTTTATAATCCAAAACACAGAGGGCTGAGAGATATTATGGTCATAATCGGCCATTTATCTACATCGCTGTATGCTTGATGCAAAAAATAAAAATTGGCCAATAGAAGATCTAAATGTCAGCTTGACCTCAAACAAACTTGCATAATTTGCAGTGTTGAGATTAAGGAAAGTAGAAAGTGCTGTATATTTTACGATTGTGGATATACTATTATTTGTTATTTGCTATATATTTAAATAAGAAAATCCTGAGTTGATAGTATTTGTTTGTTGTATTGTAATTAATTTTGCATTCCTAAAGTTCCATAATCATTCAATGTCATTTTTTAGTAATTTTGTACTTTTGTCGATTCTATTAGTTTTTAAATATTTCTATTTAGCTTATTTTTATTTTAGTAATTTTAGTACTTCAACTTAATTGTGTCAGTTTCTAAAGTTTTACATTTAATATTTATATATTATTTTGCTGAATTTAAAAAATATATATTTTAGTTAACAATAACAACACAGTTTGATGCTTGGGAGTTTGTTAAAATCTTTAACCCTAAGTGTGAGCAATAGCAGTCAAACACCACTAATAATGGTTAATGCCTTTAGTTTCACACAGAAAGGGATCTTACAGGCATTTGTCTTTATGATCGAGAGGTCAACTTCAGTTGTTTTAATCAGTTCGCTGTAACTCTGACCTCAATTCCTCAACATTTGCCCGGCAGTAACCTTTGACTTGACCGGCTGCTCAATAAACTCCATCTGGAGGTCTAGGACATTTAAAGTCAAAATGGACGATTCCTTTTTTTAATGGAAAATTTATTATGAATTATTTATCCATGTACATAAATATATTTTTTAATTCATGTGCCCTCAAATAACTTCCCTTCCCTCTTGCAGTGACATCTTTTCTCTGATGATGTGTTTACTGGCGTGAAGGCGAGGCAACCTGTCACTCACATACGGAAGCGATTAAAGCTCGAGACGTTTCGCGATTAAAGTCGGAGACGTTTTCGCGATTAAAGTCGAGACGTTACCGCGATTAAAGCTCGAGACGTTTCACGTAAAATCGGAGACGTTTCGAGATTAAAGTCGGAGACGTTTTCGAGATTAAAGTTGGAGACGTTTTCGAGATTAAAGTTGAGAACGTTTCGAGATTAAAGTCGAGACGTTTCGAGATTAAAGTCGAGAACGTTTACGAGATTAAAGTCGGAGACGTTTCGAGATTAAAGTCGAGACGTTTCAGAGATTAAAGTCGAGACGTTTCGAGATTAAAGTCGGAGACGTTTCGAGATTAAAGTCGAGACGCTTAGAGATTAAAGTCGAGAACGCTTGCGAGATTAAAGTCGAGACGCTTCGCGATTAAAGTCGAGACGCTTCGCGATTAAAGTTCGAGACGCTCGCGATTAAACGAAGCGTTCCGAAAAGTCGAGGCGCGTTTCGAGATTAAAGTCGAGGCGCGTTCGAGATTAAAGTCGAGGCGCGTTTCGAGATTAAAGTCGAGGCGCGTTTCGAGATTAAAGTCGAAACTTTTCGACTTTGTTTTGACTTTAAAGTCGAAACTTTTCAAGATTAAAGTCGAAACTTTTCTAGATTAAAGTCAAAACAATGTCGAAATGTTTCAAGATTAAAGTCGAAACATTTTAGAAGATTAATGTTGAAACAAAGTCGAAACGTTTCAAGATTAAAGTCGAAACGTTTCAGAGATTAATGTCGAAATGTTTCGAACTTTAATTCTGAAACGTTTCGAACTTTAATCTCGAAGCAGTTTCGAACTTCGATTTCGGCTCGAAATGCTAGATTATTACTTTTTTTTTTTTTGCGGTTCAGGGCTTCCGTATGTGAGTGACGCATACTTCTTGAAACGTTGCGACTTTAATCTTGAAACGTTTCGACTTTAATCTCGAAACATTTTTTTTATGTTGCGGTTCAGGGCTTCCGTTCTCGCATGAGATCCACCAATAGCAAACCACAACCATGCAACTGATTTCCCAAGGACAAAATCAAGTCCCGCCCTACATTTTTCTTGTCCGAGAAGCCATTTCTATTGAATATATGCGTCATAATAGGGAAGAAAAGACTTTCACAACTTCTGTTTCCGACTTTAAAAAGTTGAATGTATTAAAATGTGGAAGTTCTATTATGTTGACGACGGCAAACAAAGACATGCTGACTAATCATGCCGCGCACATGGAGTCTCTGTTTTCTCACGCTGATGTTGTTTATTCCCCTCAGCCGCAGTCTGGATAGTTTTGAGTCCAACACAGGTAAAAATGTCATTGGCCTGCGCTGTAGTGACATCTGCTTGTGCTGTAGTCCTCATCCGTCACAATCCACTCTTTCACATCATCCACGACCGTGAACTACAGTAGTCCAGTTCTCCCATCTGTCCCGTGTCAGGCATGTTCCTCATCACTCAAAACCCTGTCCATTTCAAACAACTTTCTATGGATATTGATGACTTCACAGCAGGGTTCTTTACCAAGATTTATAGAAATATCATCTTCATGTTTTCCTTCTTCATCTTATGATTGGATGTCTTTTCCCTCTGCTGAATTTTCACAAAGTCTGTATTTACGCTGTATTTAAAGTAGTTCACTCTTAAATTAACTTACTCTCATTATTTATCACCTTTATGAGTAGAACAACATACACTGCTGTGTGTGACAGAGTTACGGAAGTGACATTCCCACAGATGTTCCTGTTTTTTAATTTTTTTTAATTTTATTTCTGCAGCCCAGATTCATTCCAGGTCCTCAAAGGTTTGACTACTCATGATGTGACATTCATTCACAGAGTTCATGAGCTCTGTCTATATTTAGGGAAGTAAAGAACAAAAATACAACTGGCATATTTTGTGCAACATATGAAATATACTTGACCTCTGTCTAGGGATTGGAAACTATTCTGTTTGCGATTCCAAGTCCACTTTATGATTCCAAAAGTGATTCCTTAAAGAATGCTGATGTTCTAAAAGAATAATCGCTGTTTATATTTGAAACACTAACAAAACTCTGTTGTGAATGTGAATCTTTAATGTCACCTAATCCTTTAAGTGTTTCAATGTTTATATTTTGATCTCAGCTTTATTTAAAATTTAAACGCAAACTAATATTTTTAGTTTTATAAACTCGTATTTATTATGACGTAGAGACTACAAATAGGCTAAACACTATTTTATCTGGCTCTTTAAATAACGAGGAACTCCAGATCAGGGTGAATTTTTTCCATGCATATTTTAAGTGTTGTTTCTGTTTTGCATAATGTTTTCCCTCATCTCTACAGCTCCTCACACGATCCGCTACTGATGTTTGCTGCCTTGTGTTTTCGGTTTGATTCTGTGACTGTCTCTCACGCGTTTCTGTCTGTGTTTTCCCCAAGACTCGCTGAGTCTCGCACTAACCCCCAGGTGCTGGACATTGGGGTAAACCCTCAGGACTTCAACCCTGAAGAGTGCTTGTCGCCTAGCAACTGGGACAAAGCCGAAGCCGAGGACGCGTTCGGATTCTGATCGAACGGAGAACGAGCTGATGGAACGTCACAAAGGGATCGAGCTCGCGGCAGCTCGTCACACTGGCGCCCTCTGGTGGCCGTCACTGATACCGCGTTTCAGTTTGACATACTGAACTTCAACAAAAGCACAGACCAAAGCAATACAGTATAAACACTTTTTATTTTCTCCAAATTATTTTAAGTACGTTTATATTTTATGTTACTTCCTATAAGTTAACTTTTATTTTTTTAATGTACGTGTACGAGTATAAATATTATGTATATGACAAAAACACTGTAAAAAGTGTTCAGTTCACTTACCTAAAAAAATTTAGTAAACCTGCTGCCTTGTAATTATTATTTAAATAAACTTGATGCTTAATTGAAAAAATTAAGTCATGTGAACTTGACAATTACATGTTACTTAATATTTATTGATTAAAGGCCGTGTTGCAGGGTTAATTTTTTAACAGATTTGCTGGTGATAAACATTTAAACTGTTATCCATTGTATTTTTTGCAGTTGGGTATCACAAAACTGAATATAATATGAAAAAGTAGGTACTACTCATCACAGAATTGAAAAAAAAGAAAGTTAATACCAGAAACGTGGAAAACTGGTCTTTAAGACCATTTTTGAGACCTTTTAAAAATGATATACATATATTAAGTGATTAATGTACCCATTAATCAACAGTGGTGGTTAACCTGCAACATGGCCTTTAAGCATGAAGTTTATTTACTTAATAGATTGAAGGCAACTGGTTTCCTAAATTTTCTAAGTTAAGTCAACTGATCACTTTTTACACTGAACTATCATATTTTTTCTGTTATTATTTTATTGGATTTGATTGCTGAGGCTATAGCTTTGCAATTCTATGCAGTCGAATGTCAGAATATACATTGTGATTTATGCATACTAAAGCAGTTAAATGTCATGATTGAGGTTTGTGTGGAGTGGGATTGTTTTTTTAATGTTCTGAAGTGTTGAAGTTTTTGTGTATGCAAGTTGTCTGCCCTCATACAAAAACAAGATTAATGAAAAAATGACAAAACGAACGTTACAGTATACAAATAAGAGAAGGCAGGGTATTTATATGAGACAATTTTATCTTTTTCTATGAAAATGTATTTTTGCACTTCTCTCTGCGTCTATTTCTAAACCTCATCATTTAATTTCTGCTTATGCCTTTTGAAACATATGCCTGCTATTGGTTATTCTTCATTAGGTTATCCTTACTACCCATCCAATAAAATACCGTGGAAGTGTCAGACTGTAATATCATGCTATTATAAAGACTTTGAAGAAAATCATGGTATTATCATCATGGTACTGTTTAAATAAAGCAAAATTTGATTTGTGTTGTGTTTTTTTTTTTTATGGAAACACCAATTTTAGATCATTACATGAGCTATTCCTCTGCCCAAAACATTTACCTGAATTTGTATTTGACAAGCACAGCAATGTACAATTTTCTCATCAACCTAAACACTTGCCTATGTTGAAATATTAACATCCTAAATGAGCCACAAACTGATGTTCAACTTTGTGGATTTGACTGACAGAGAAATATGCAGTTGGTTCTTTTATGGTTTACATTGATGCTTGTCGTTGTATTTAGTCTTCATAACGAGAAATTATAACACCTCAGTGTTAGTTTCTGTTTGCATTAATCATTTGATGTTCATGAATTAAAACTGTGATAAAAGTGCTTTGTATTGATTAATATTTTGACGTTTGACATAATAAATCCCTCTAGCGGTGAGACTAATGCAGTGCTGTTATGTTGTGGACCAGGTAGAGTGGTAATTAATACTAAGTAATTATTTTTAAATAATGGTTTCAATTCAATGACAAAAAAGTTGGCAATTAGTTCAAAGGGTCTCGTCACATAGTTTTCACGGTTAATTAATGTATTTGGTAGAGCCTCAATCACTTCACAACTAATTATATATATATATATAAGTCGTCTCTGCACGTGGGATAGAACCATAGACTGTCTCTAAGGATAGGGATATAACGCAAGATTAAAAAATAAATTAAAAAGACAACCCACTATCAAGCGAAGCACTAACTTACCATCGTCTGCCTTTCAGCCAATCACTGACCGACCTTTGCGTTACGTGTTAATATTCATGAGTTCCACGTTTTCACCAGTAGGATTAGAAAATTCCGATAATTAAATTTTATTTATATTTTATAAGGTTCATTATCTGTACTTATGATTAAATTAGTAAATTTGTATACTGTTTTCTGAGTATTTTTAGTGAATACTTTTTAGCCAATACCTACTGCCGACTCACGTAACGTTAATTAACATTCATGAGTTCCACGTTTTCACAAGTAGGATTAATAAATTCGAATTATTATATATTTTTATATATATGTATATATTATAAGGTACATTTTCTTCACTTGTGTATATTTATATAATATTTTGAATGATGCGAAATTGTGAGTAAATTTAAAAAAAAATCTAAAATCACATGCTTGGGTTTCCATCCAATCATAAGACGAATTGCGGCTGAGAGGTTATAAATATCAGGTGTTACCGCGCTGATTTCATGGTGGATGAAACTCAACAGCGGACTAAATAACAATTTCCAAAAACAGAAGCTCTATCGACAGGTAAAATGGAAAATTTGTAATCCACACTTAACAGTAGTTAACTTTCAAGTATTATTTGAGTGTTTTAACAACTTCTAGCATGCGCGTGGCACACATTTCACCCAAAGCAATGTTTTTTAAAAAACGATGATGGTTTGCTTTCAAGTCTCGTGCACATCTAGTACCAATTAGTTTCAAACCAGAGTCAATGTCAACGAACATCTGTTTGACGTGATGCATTTCTTCGTTTGCATAAATAGGGAATATTAAATATGCATCAAAATGACGAGTTTGAATTGTGACTTCATGAAGTCAAAATGGACATTCGTCTAATCTACTTACATTAAACATTATTTCTTCTTAGGTTCATCATACACTTTCCTGCTTTGATAAAACTGACCAGACAGCACTTCTTCTTCTTCCAATCTTGAATAATAACAATGTTTGAGGGAGATTCCCCTTTGCACTTAAAACCACTATCTGTATATTCACATTTGGTGTGCTCTAAGCAGCAGAATAATGGCAACAGCCCTGTTTACAACATACAAGTACACATATCCAATAATGAATCCAGAGCACAGAAGAGACGCCTTGATTCAAATCTCAATGAGGTCTGTGAGACCCCCTGAAAAGGCAGCGCATCACTAGAACATGCTCGCAAGATCTTGGATATCATTCCTTGGACTTCCAGTCCGGGACGCAGGAATCCACACCTCTGCAGCCACTGTTAATCAGAAAGGACATCACACCCCTCGGTCAAAGGTCGATGAATCTGTGACCCCTGTAATGTCCACCCCTCTGTCCAAATGCAAACAGAACCATACAGATAGAGACTGGGAGAGTCTTCCCTCCCCGATACCAGTTCTGAAATGGGACCAGAGAGGTTTTGTCTGCTGAGATAAAAATGTGTGCGTTCCTGAACTTCGATTCCTGCAGTTCTGCTCCTTTTGTTGGCTCTCAGGGAACTGGGAAGGGTGATGTCAGTGAGTTATACAGTGAGGTTCACGAATCAAAGTTTCAAAGCACGGCCCCAGAATCAGCTGTTGCATTGAAGAGGAAGAAGTGCTGTTGTCTGTCAGTCAGCAGGCAAAACCCAGAGGCTTCATCGGACGGAGGCCGAAATGAAGAAAGTGCCTCAGACACGTTTGAAAGCACGCTGCCCCTTCAGGTCCAGGTTTGAGCTCCGTCTTTTATATATTTGTAGCATTCTCACTGGTTTCTGTCATTATTTACTGTCTCTGATGTTGTTTCAGACCTTTTATTTCGCCCAAATATTTCAACAATCTTAAAGCAGCTTTTTTTCAATGACCTTTCATATTTGCAACATCTGGAAAGCTACACAAATATTTGTTAATTTAAAGGGATAGTTCACTTTGAAATGAATTTTTGGTATGTTTTAGCTTACCTCAGGGGCATCCAAGATGTAGGTGTCTTTGTTTCTGCAGTAGTCTCAATTTTTGATATTTTTAGGTCAAACCGATTCGTGTCTATCAGTCATATAATGGAGGTCTATGGTCACCACCTCAAAGAGCATGCACAGAGAAGTCCAAATTAAACATGATTTATTGAATCTTAAATGTAAGTAAACATTGATGGCCTAAGACATAAAACAAGTGGTTTGTGTGAGAAAAACGAACAGTATTTATAATAAATAATGGAATAAAATATGAATAAAAACTGTTTGAATCCACTGTCAAACACTTAACCCCTAGTTGCTCCAGAGGCATGCGACCTCTGACATATATAGCAATTGTAAGTCGCTTTAGATAAAAGCATCAGCTAAATGAATAAATTTAAATGTAAATAACACAATTGTGAGTTTATATACTCGAAATTCTGACATCTTTTCTCAGAATTGTGAGATATAAACTCGCAATTGTGAGTTATCAGGCCAATTCTAAGGAACTTTTTCCCCTCAGGATAGTTTATATCTCACAATTCTGACTTTACAACATGCACTTTTGACTATATCATGCTTTCTGACTTTAAACACAATTGCGACTTTATATCATTTCAATTCTGACTTTATATCTCGCAATTCTGACTTTATTGGGGACCTATAATATCCGCGATCACGGAATAAAAAGCACACTCTTTTTACAACTAAAATAACTGTAAAGGGTAAAAAAAATGAATTCCAAAAATTAAAACGGAAAAAACGGAATTTGCAAAAATTAAAACGGAAAAAACGGAATTTGGGAAAAAATAAAACGGATTTTATAGGGCCCTACTTATATATCGCAATTCTGACTTAATATCTCGCAATTCTGACTTTATATCTCGCAATTCTGACTTTATATCTCGCAATTCTGACTTTATATCTCGCAATTCTGACTTTATATCACGCAATTCTGACTTTACAACATGCAGTTTTGACTATTTTATGCTTTTCTGACTTTAACACACAATTGCGACTTTATATCAATCAGATTCTGACTTTATATCTACGCAAATTACTGACTTACTATCAATCACTTCTGACTTTATATCAATCACTTCTGACTTTATATCAATCACTTCTGACTTTATATCAATCACTTCTGACTTTATATCACGTGATTCTAGAAATAAAGTCAGAATTTTGAGTAAAAAGTCACAATTGCCTTTTTATTTTTCATTCTATGGCAGACACAAGCTTCCATACAAAAGAGCTGCGTAAAGTATCTTCAGAGAGAATAAAAGAATGACAGAATTGCCATGAACAGATGTTACTCATCAGCAATGTGTTCTCCTACTTCCCAACTGCTTTTTTGTGCGCTGAGCAGGTGAAATCTAAAGTGGTGGTTCCGAACAACACAAAGACCACCTGCAAACCAGTGGTGTTGAGCAGTGAAGACGAGTGGGAGAGAAACAGAGAACGTATGTGGACTCGGAGTGAAGAGACACATGAAGGAGCACGGAGCAGCAAACGGTATCACGCTTTACCAAACTATCATACATGTGTTTTTCCAGGTGTGTACCAAACCTGTAGAAATAATAGAGTGCACTAGGAATTGTGTGTTTTTGTAGGCAAAACCCTGGACACATTAGCATTTTGTTTCCATCATGTGAAAGTCAATGAATGGATTTTTTTTTGTTAAATGCACGAGATAAGGTATGTGGTTACTTGTTGACAGCCTTGTCGTGTTACTCACACTCTTGCAAACTATTCGAACTCAATTTTTAATTATTTAGATTGAAATAGTTTTTGGAAGCTTAATGTTGGTGACGTTTAAGCCATGCGACTGTACTGTAATTCGTTTATATGTAGCTTAACTTTAGCTTTTCACTTGTGGTAATTGTATTTAGGCTTTAACATTCACAAAAGTTGTCTGTGTTCACACTTTGAGAAGTCTGTGTGAACAATGACTTATCAGACTAGGTTGAGAAGTGTTTTGATATAACAGCAGAATGCTTTCCACTGCACAAACGTGAATGTGAAATGAAGGATGCTGTTGACTGTATGTGTGTGTTGGCAGGTGCGATCACTGAGCTTCATTCTTTGATGAACACTATTGCTAATCGAAGACGTGGAAAGGAACGACCCACACTGGCAACACCCTTCAGATCTCACTCGCAGGTAAATGTCACATACATGTTACACCCCAAAACCAAAAGAAGTTATGTTAAGAAAATGGAAAATGCAGCCTTTTTGAAATTTGAAATAAATAAATGTAAACGTAAAAATAAATAAAGAAATAAATGACTTGATAAAACAAATACTTCACTTAAGGATCATTTTAATAAAATTATAAAATTAAAAATTAAAAATAATTTTTTTTTTGGATTTTTTATCATATGTTAATTTTAAAAATCTTGACTTAAGACTGTTTTTGGATTTATTATTATTTTATTTTTTTTATGATATTTGTATTTTTGTAATTGAATTTTTGCCATGAAAATAGCTTTGAATGCTGACATGGCATTAAATAAAATAATCTGAATCTGACAAAGCAAATACAATATAATTTTTAATTATATTTAGTTCTAAATTTATTACTTTTTATAACTTTCTGTATTTGTGTTTTTTTCTTATTTTTTAAAATATTATTATTTAGTCATTCATCTTGGTTTATATTTTTTATTCACACTTTTTTTATTTATTTCCATATTTCTTTATTTAGAAATGTTTCATGACAATTAAGTACATTTTACACCCAATTATCATACTGTGTCTGGACGTTTTATGAGAGGTACAGACCAAGTATAATTCACATTAGGTGTTAACAAATTTAGAAGTCACATGAAAGAATGTGTAAACTTGACTTTAAAGGGATAGTTCACCCAAAAATTACAATTCTGTCATTAATTACTCTCCCTCACATTGTTCCAAACCCGCAAGACTTTTGTTCATCTTCAGAACACAAATGAAGATCTTTTTGTCCCTTCATTGAAAGTTACACAACTACAAGAGATTGTAAAACTATTCCATATGAATTTTCTGAAGAGACTTGATCGCTTTATATGATGAACAGATTGATTTAGGCTTTTATTCACACATAAACATTGATGAACAGATTGAATTTAGGCTTTTATTCACACAAACATTGATTTGTGAACATATGAGAATATTTTAATGTGAAAAAAAGCCTAAATTCTATAAAATCAAATAAAGTGATATTGTCTCTTCAGAAAATGTAGACTAAACCGCTCAATTCATATGGGTTCAGTTTTATAATCTCTTTATGAACTTTTTGAAGTGTCCGTAGCTGTCAATGGAGGGACAGAAGCTCTCAGATCTCATCAAAACCACTTCATTTGTGTTCCGAAGATGAACGAAAGACATGAGGGAGAGTAATTAATAACAGAGGTTTCATTTTTGGGTGAAAAATCTGAAAAAAAGTGACTTTGAATCTTGGTAGATTACGTAGTTTCCGGAAAGTGTGCACTTTTTTTCATAGTTTGGCTGGTCCTGCGACTTTATAGTCCGACTTGTGTATCAAAATTAATTCATACTGTCTAAACCCCTGAAAAAATTAACTGAAAAATTATTAACTGAATCATTAAATTAAAGACATCTGAGAAAGACTGAACACAAACAAAATGCCCCCCAAAAAAGATAATCCTATTCTGCAGATTACAAACAGCAGGTTGTAAAATATACAGGCGAAAACAGTAATCGAGCAGCAGAAAGAAAGTTTAGAGTGAGATTTAATATTAAATTGTAATTTATTTGTCTCAAATCGTCGTTAACGTATATACTGACTGCTGCAACATACATTGAGTTTTACATTCATTTACATAAATCAGCTGTTTAAATGAAAATTGCTGATGTTATGGTATTTTCAGGTGATTTTCTCAATTCGTTCAATTAACGAACGCTCTGAGGGACGCTCTGGCAAAGATTGTATTTAACTGTACAATACAATCATATCATAGTACAGACATGATCTTATCCTTAAACATAACAATATTGCTGGCCATAAATGGAGAACGTGTGCGTCCGCTGTCCAATACTTGAGTTGTCCTGAACGTGGCGCTTCTCGTCCGGTGTGCGACTCCCTTAAAGGGATACTCCACCAAAAATGTGCTCACCCTCAAGTTGTTGCAAACCTGTGCTGAGTTTCTTTCTTCTGCTGAACACAAAGCAAGATATTTTGAAGAACGATTGGAACTTTGACTTCCATAGTATTTTTTTTACTACTATGGAAGTAAATGGTGCCAAACAACGGTTTAGTTCCAATCGTTCTTCAGAATATCTTTGTGTTCAGCAGAAGAAAGAAAGAGTTTTCATGGAGGGTGGAGTATCCCTTTAATTGTAATGAAGAAAACAAAGAAAGCTAATCGATGGCCAGAGCTGGATGAACTAGTCCACAGATGGGTGCTTGAACAACAAATAAATAAATGCAACTTATAGTCCAGTGTGACTTATACATTTTTTTTCTCTTCATGATGCATTTGCTGCCAGATTTAATTTCTTATATAGTCTTACCAACATATTCTTGCCAAGAAGTGTCCACTTATACTGGAAGAGACCATCTAAAGTACATGTAAAGTGACCAGCCTTGGTTCATTTGTTTTTTGTCTATTAATGCAGTCCCTCCACTAGGGGGAGCCCTCAAACTCTGAGAAAATGTGCAGCCAGAGGCTGTTCTGTTTGAATGGAAATCATTTCCATTTCATTTTTGTCAGGAATGAAAATGCGGCTGTGATTATATAGAAATATCAGAAAAATGTTTATCGTAAAAGTTAATAGTTAAAGCAATCAAGGGGTCATGGAAATGAGTGTAAACTTTGTGATTAGATTTTCTGTCCATCCAAGACTAATAACTCACTGGTAATATCTCACAGAAAGAAGAAAAAATCAAAGCAGCTGCATATACAGTTCAGCTTATGAATATTTAGTTATGTGTTGGTTGTGTGAAACCTGCAGTTTCCCAATTCTACAATCATTGTGTTGTTTTTTTCTTCTCCATTTGTTTGCAGGAATTTCCGCAAGTCGCATCTCAAAGGTCCATTCGGTTTCCCTTGATGAGTGGCAGAAAAGAAACCTTCTTGCCTATCGGCGCTTTGTTAATGTGCCAGACTTTTTCCGCAGAAGCCCAGTCCTGTGATTTATTTATTTGTTTTTATTGATATATATATATATTTGTTGTCAATTCATATATTTGCTCTTTGTCATTGTTATAAAGGTGAGGATCATTGGTTCATGCTGCTGGTTAGTTGCTCACTGAGAAGTCTGATCTGCTTTTGTGTGTTTATTTGTGATTTCACAGTGTGTAGTGTGTGTTTGTACTGCATGTTTCATCTGGTGTTGGGCTAATTATCTATCTATAGATATATTGATATAAGTGTGTGTGTGTGTGTGTGTGTGTATTTTGCACGATCTGTATTCTCAGTTGTTTAAACCTTTACCTCAACCAGCACTTATTCACCTCGCTATTTACAGCTCATATAGTTTTAGTTTCAATAGCTAGACAAATTTGTCTAATTTACTAAAGCTAAAGTTAATTAAGCTAAAGCTGAATGTTTGATTCGTGTCCCTTCCCCTCCTTGTACAGTACATTCAATTATGGTTGTACATATTTCATTTTGCTTTGTCTGAGGAAAACTTTTAGCTTTTCTGTGAAGAATTGCTATTCCATTTTTTTTAGCATATAAATGGGCACATAGATAACAGATTTTATATTTTGTAAGCAGGAAAATGTCCTTAGAGAAACAATGTTCGACTGAATGTTGTCATCTTTCGAATTGGTTTTGTTCATTTGTTACATTGCTTACAGTTTTATAACCTTTATACATTTAAATAAAAAAATAATTACTTTATTCGTTCTGTCTCTCTTAGCATTATTCCTGCTCATTTGTAGGATCCACTTTACACACTTTAAATAAAATTCACTTCCTAGTAAAATTCGTTCATTTTGATGAACGAGTTCGAACAGGAGAGTTGCGAACGCGCATCACAGAACAGCAAGGCGACCATTTGAGCTTATAAAACACTTTTTTTTTTACCTCAAAAACCTTAATTTCTTTTCGACTGAAGAAAGAATGACATGTATATGTTTTTGGATGACATGGGGGTGAGTTAATTATCAGCAAAAGTTGCTATCAGCTGAAGTTTTGTTCAGTTCGGCGAGACAATTCGAAGGAGCCCGCCCGCCCGGTCTCCGCCGGATAACTACGTCGAGTTTTTGCTAAGATATTTGCGTTTTTAGCTTCCGGAGGGCCTGTATCTCGGGCCCCCGGGGTCCACAGGCTGAGGTGCTCTTTTGGAAAGGTTTCGAGTCCGTCTCTCCACTCGATAAAAATTTGGCGTTTGAAACGTTTAACGTTAGTTTCGTCGAGATATTCGCGTTTTTCACTTCTGGAGGGGCTTTGGGGGCCTGTGTCTCGGCCTCCGGGAACCCACAAGGCTATGGATGGTCTCTTTCGAAAGGTCTTGATCCGTTCTCCACTCGATAAAAATTTGGCAGTCGAAACGTTGATTTTTCGGCGAGATATTTGCGACTTTCTCCCGAGCTCGTGGCGCCATTTCAGAGCGCGGCCGACGGGTTTCGGCTAATATCTCCGCGAATACTCCACCAAAAATGACGAAACACATATGGTTTTGTTCAGTTCGGCATGACGGTTCGAAGGAGCCCGATCTCCGACGGATACGTTTAGTTTTCGCCGAGATATTCGCGTTTTCGCTTCTGGGGGGCTTTGGGGTCCTGTATCTCGGCCTCCGGGGCCCACCTCTCTTTCGAAAGGTCTAGTCTGTTCTTCCACTCGATAAAAATTTGGGGTCGGAAACGTTGATTTTCGGCAAAATAGTTGCGATTTTCTCTCGAGCTAATGACGCCATTTCAGAGCGCGGCCGATCGTTTTCGACTAATATCTCTGCGAATGAAATACAATGTCAAGGAATTGTATTCAATTTTAAGATTTCTCTTGTTCATGAAGTTGTCCAAGACTTGTGCGTCAGAAACTGTGGTTCACAATAGTTTTACTTCCAAATATTTTCACATAAAGTGGTGTCCCAGCACAGTTCCAAACTGTTTATCATACAAATCTAAACAAGAAAACCCCTTAAACGACCCTATCAGAACCAACTTGATGACCCACCCGTTAAGAACTAGCAATATAAATGAAACAGTGTTAAAGATGCGCAAATGAAGGAATTAGCCAAGCTAATTTTGATAAGTAAGATTTAACCAACCCAACGCTACACACATCCAAGCAGAACTTCTTAACCCGAGCTAACTGATTTAAATTCCAGTAAAAATAGAACATAATCTGCTGATAATGTTTCTGTGAATTACCAATTTAAATTAGGTTCTAACATATTATAAAATGCTTCTCTTGCCTGACATAAACAATGGTTAAATTGATCACTTTATGGTTATGTTGATAGTATGCTTCACATGCGGTGTTGGAACGTATCCATTTGTGTTTATCTGTATACAGACTGCTTTAGCCAAGGCACATGTTGGGAAGAGCAGCCAGAATCCTGTCTTGTGTTGCTGATGAACTACAGACTGAGAGGAAACAAATCCACTGATACAGGTACTGTCAGGAACGGGCCATGATCGGATCAAATTATCTGCTTTTAATGTGCACAATCAAGAGTACACACTCATTTGGACTAGTTAATGGTGATTTGGGTGTGTGTGTTTTAATCATTTTAGAGCTTATTCAATTGCAAAAACAACCATGTACATTCGTGGAACGACCTGTGGGTGAGTAAATGATGAAACATTTTCCTATTTTGGTGACCTATTCCTTTAGGATTGCTATTAATGCACTGATAGAAATTTTAAATTCAATTAAATTAACTAAGAGCTAAAGGAAGCAACAAACATGAAGCTGTAAGCATCTGAAATAATCCAAACGTTGAGTGTCAGCATGTTGCATTCAAGCTCGTCAATGGTGAAGATAAACAAATGATGAATCAATGGTGCATGTGTGGGTCTGTATGTGCATGTCTTGAAAGTCGTCTTCTCCTAAAATGGAAATCATGGTGTTGAGGAGTGGCTTGATACGTTTCAATGAGAAGTTTCAGATTTTTAGTTTCTCATTCACGGACTCGTCCCCTTCGGTGCCTGGGTTCTGTGTAAGTTCATCTCTTTACTCTCTTCTTTATTATATTTAGAGCACAGAGCACATTATAATCCATGCAAAGGCGTTATGATGATACTATGATCAAGTATTTGAGCTTGTCGAGATGCTTGAAATGTTTCTTCACAGAAAAGATGACTGGGTTTTCACGTTTGTACTATAAACAAAAGTTAAAATAGCATCTTATGTATAGATTTTATTTGTGTTTTTTTTAAGCCTCTTTTTGTGAGTTCAGATCTCTCATGTTCACTAGCCAGTATTTTCATAGACTGATCCTAAACGCATTAGAAAAGTAGCACACAATCTATGCTAAAACAGGAAACACATTTGCTGCTTCTGTTATTATTATTGGCTTGAATGAATATGAATTTGAAATATTAGAACTGTTTTTGTATGTATTCAGAAGTGTGTTAATTGTGATGCTTGCTGAATAGCATTTTAAATGTTTGGTTATTTCAAGAAAAGATGATATCAAGACAAAGTTTATGTTGTCATAAAAATATTGATGCTATGATATAAAATCCCATTCAGTATTCTAAATCTATATATGACTTTTAAGTATATGAAATGTAATATGAATTAAATAATTCTTAGAATTGTTTAAAACTATAATTTAAAATATGATTGTCATGGTATTTGACTTTTAGATGTTTCTTATATAATTATTAGAGCAAAACTACATTTAGTCTATATTCAGATATATATTAATTACTTAATTTCTTAGAATTATGTTCTAGTCTTAGTGACTTTTGTTTTTAATCACACACAATTACTGAACAATTGTATTTATATATATATATATATATATATATATATATATATATATAGAAGAGTTCAGTATGCAAAAGCCTCTAAGTGCCATTTGAAATTTTCTTCTAAAATGATCATTTTTATCAAGCTTGTATATTTAAGATCAGTAATTTCACTTAAATGGCAATGAAGATTACCTATTAATTGTCATTTAAGTGAAATTACTGAACCTAAATGTACAAGCTTGATAAAAATGGTCATTTTTAGAAGAAAATTTCAAATGGCATTTAGAGGCTTTTGCATCTGAACTCTTCAATATATATATATATATATTTGAATTCAGACAACATTTAAATAGCATTTTTAAAATTAGTTTGATACAACATTAACAAAAGATTTGATCAAGACAGTACTTGTGTCCTCGTACAAAATACACATGCATGTTAATAAAACTAATAATTTTCTCAATACTGATAAAATATTTTGTCAATGTTAATTGTTAAATAAATAACAACAAAATCATACATTGTTTAGCATTTTGTAGTAGTTTATCATTTATTTACATCTATGTTCACTAATTTGCACATATAATGTATAAGAACCTAAAAGTGAGTGATGTTTCTAAACGTTTCATCTGTCCTGTAATCTGATGGGCTGGAGCTTCATCTCAAGTAAATATTTTGCTGAACTGTAGGCAGATGTTTTAAGGATGTAAGAGACATTAGCCCTTCAGAGGAGAACCCCTCAATGCTAGCCCACATAATCAATGATGCAACAATGGATGAGTTTTAGATAATCCTTGACTATGTTTGTCTGGGACCAGGAGACGTGCGTACATTTGACATGTATTTGTATCTGGAAGATGTGTTAAATCAATGAATAGACATGGAGTCTTGGCCTTCTAGGCTTCGGTAGTTGTTACACTTGTGTGCAGTCAGTGTAATTTCTGCAAATACTGCTACATCGGTGTGCATTTGATAAAGTTTGATCGGACTTGTTGCGTGTTTTGCTGACCTGCGATGGCCATGGTTTACATGGTAAACATAAAGTGAACATCAAGTAAACATAAAGCGCGCCGTTTGGTACGAGGCCCTTGTATGGTAAGGACGTATAAGTGGTCGTAGTCCCAGTAATGCACACAAAACTGTAGATCTCATATCTCAACCTGACAGTCTTTACAAACATTCTGTGTGTTATTTTTCATTCAAAACAGGAAAGATAAGTTGGAAAGTGGAAAGATTTATGTGTCCTTTGATGTATATATAACAACATCCCTACTACCCTAATATAGCCGTTCATTCTTTCTTAAAGGGATAGTTCACTTTGAAATTAATTTTTGGGATGCTTTAGCTTGCCTCAAGGGCATCCAAGAATGTGGGTGTCTTTGTTTCCGACAGTAATTTCAATTTTGATATTCAAAATTGAAATTGAACCGTTCTTGTCTATCAGTCATATAATGGAGGTCTATGGTCACCACCTCAAAGAGCATGCACAGAGAAGTCCAAATTAAACATTTATTAATGACTCGTAAATGTAAGTACACATTAATGGCCTAAGACATTGAAACTGAGCGGTTTGTGTGAGAAAGCGAACAGTATTTATATCGCTTTTACCTCTTGTAACCACATGCGAACCTCAGATCACTTGGACGATGGTGTTTTTACAAGAGGTAAAAACGAATATAAATACTGTTCGTTTCTCACACAACTGCTACGTTTCAGTGTCTTAGGCCATCAATGTGTACTTACATTTACGAGTCATTAGATCATGTTTAATTTGGACTTCTCTGTGCATGCTCTTTGATGTGGTGACCATAGACCTCCATTATATGACTGATAGACATGAACGGTTTGTACATAAAAATTAAAACTACTGCAGAAACAAAGAAAACATAACTTATTTCAAAGTGAACTATCCATTTAAAGCTAACAAACTTAACCTCATTGGTTTCTTCTTTTAGGGAACAAGGAACTCAAGCATGGAGAAGGATTGGGGATTACTTGGATTCCTTGTTCTGTCACTATGTTTTCTTGTCAGCAATGGCCAACAACTTGGTAGGTGCAGAATTGACGAGATCATACGCGATGATTATTTTCAGTTTTGTCTGATTGTTGTTTTCTTTCTCTCAGTCTGTACACGGGAGAACAGTGGCTGACATTGTATTCCTGGTGGATGGCTCTGCCAGTATTGGGCTGGAAAACTTCCAACAAATCCGTGAATTCCTCTCCTCGCTCGTGGAGAACTTTGAAGTTGCTCCTGACAGGATCAGGATCGGTCTGGTTCAGTACAGTGACACACCGCGTACTGAGTTTTTGCTTAACACTTACCAGAACAAAGAGGAAATTCTGAACTACATCCAAAACATGCGCTATAAAACCGGCCAGACGTTCACTGGCCTGGGTTTGGAGTTCATGCTGAAACATCACTTTGTTGCAGAGGCCGGAAGTCGAGCACAGCAGAGTGTTCCTCAGATTGCCATTGTTATCACAGATGGTGATTCTCAAGATGAGGTTGAGTCACATGCTCAAGAGCTAAAGAGAAGGGAATCGAAATATACGCCATAGGGATCAAAGATGCAAACGAGATATTACTTAGACAGATTGCGAACAAGCCGTACGATCAGCATGTCTACAGCGTATCAGACTTCGCCGCTCTTCAGGGAATCTCCCAGAGTGTAATCCGGGAACTGTGCACCACTGTGGTGGAAACACAAAAGAGGTCATCCTGATGTCAAAAGGTAACATTATAGATTGAAAAACTTCCAATTCAAAACTTTTGAGTCACAGCTTTACTGGATATCTGTGAGAGAACTACTGGGAGATCAGTAGCCAGTTGCAATAACCCCCTTTAAGCTCTTTATTGATGCCTATTCCAAGTATTTTTCTTCAAACTTTGAATGTTAGCTTGACAATAACCTTGCCTGAGAATTTAAAATAGTTTGAGGGTTAGCTTGAAATCCTAAGGTAAAATAGGAAGTTTGAACACTTGATTTGACTATTCTGTCAGTGTAATTTTAGGTTTTAGGGGATTTTTGATTATGTCATATGTGAAATCTGATAAAAACATACTTACTAAAGGGTTAGTTCACCCAAAAAGTGAAAATGATGTCATTAATGACTCAATTTTGTCCCAAGCCCGTCAGACCTTTGTTAATCTTCAAAAACTCAGTTTAAGATATTTTAGATTTAGTCCATTTCTGTCCCTCCATTGAAAATGTACAGTATGTACGGTATACTGTCCTTGTCCAGAAAGGAAATAAAGACATCATCAAAGTAGTCCATGTTAGTTAGAGTGTTTTGAAGCATTGAAAATACATTTTGGTCCAAAAATAACAAAAACTGCAACTTTATTCATCATTGTATTGTCTTCCGGTTCTGTTTCTTCTGATATTCTGAAAATGGTCTAACTAAAACTCTTCTATTTGCTGCTCTAGGCTGCAACGATACTGCTCAGGCAGACATTGTGCTCCTTGTGGACTCGTCTAATAGCATTGGAGACAATTTTAAAGAAGTGAGGACGTTCCTCCATGCTTTTGTGGACCGATTTAACCTGAGACCTGACAAGGTGAGAGTGGGACTTGCCCAGTTTAGTGACAGAACATACCAAGAGTTCCTACTTGGGGACTATTTAGATAAGGCAGACCTCCACCAAAAGTTGGATGGTCTCATCTACCGTAGAGGAGGCACCAACACCGGTCAGGCCTTGACTTTCATCCGTGAGAACTACTTCAACCTGGCCAGAAAGAACATCCCTAGCATTGCCATAGTCATCACTGATGGGGAATCACGTGATGCTGTAGATGAACCTGCCCAGAGACTACGAAATATGGGAGTTGCCATCTTTGTCATCAGGGTGGGAACAGGCAACATGGAAAGCTGCGCACCATTGCTAATATCCCACATGAAGAGTTCTTATTCAGTATTAACAGTTATCAAGAACTGCAAGATCTAAAAGAGAGCCTGCGCAACAAAGTGTGCTTTACTGTGGGCGTCCAGTCAGAAGGTAACGTTTTACCTTGTATGCTTTCCCATTTGTGTTTATACCTGTGGGATTATTGAATATGAAATTCCTTAAAATGAATACAAACAAAATCAAAACTTTCCATAAATGTACACTGTAAAAAAAAAAAAAGTAAGGCTGTCAAACGATTAATCGCATCCAAAACAAAAGTTTGTGTTTACATAATTTATGTGGGTGCACTGTGTAAAATTATTTTATTATATATATATATATATATATATATATATATATATATATATATATATATATATATATATATATAAATACACACATGCATGTATATTTAAGAAATATTTTATATTCTATACTTTTATATATTTATACTAGGGCTGTCAAATGATTAATCATGATTAATCACATCCAAAATAAAAGTTTTTGATTACATAATATATGTGGGTGCACTGTGTATAATTATTTTATATATATAAATAAACACACATGCTTTTATATATTTAAGAAATATTTTCATGTATATACTGTATATAGATTTATATATAATTTATATTATATAAAAATATTATATTTTATATATAATTAAAAAATATCTTAAATACATGTATGTGTGTGTATTTATATATATACAAAATAATTATACACAGTGCACCCACATATATTATGTAAACAAAAACTTTTATTTTGGATGTGATTAATCGTGATTAATCATTTGACAGCCCTAATTTATACATAATTAATATTATGTATAAATATAAATAATTTATATATTAAGAACACATTTTTCTTAAATATATACGTGCATGTGTGTGTATTTATATATACAAAATAATTATACACACTTTACACATACATATTATGTTAACACAAACTTTTATTTTGGATGCAATTAATCGTTTGCCCAGCCCTAATATAAATATAAACATTTTATATATATAATTAATATTTTTTTTCTTAAATATACATGCATGTGTGTATTTATATATATATATATATATATATATATATAAACACAGACTTTTATTTTGGATGCTGATTAATCGCTTTGACAACCCTAAAAAAAATATAGATATGATCATGATGATCACAAGATTTTTTCTTGTCAAATCAACTTAGATAATTTATGTCATTCAGATAACATAATATTTTGAGTTTCTGTTGATTAAACCAATCTCTTACATTGTATTTAATTCAAATGTTTTAATTTGAATAAACTTACAATTTTGAGGCAACCAGGTTACTTACTTTTTTTAAGTTAAACCAACAAATTATTTTTTTACAGTGTACATGCTTTGAGTCCCATCATACTGTTAATCTACTGTTGTCTGCACCTTAGTGTTTAAATGGTTTATTTGTTTCCATTCTCTTCAGCTTTTTTGAAAAAATTTGCTGATATCTTCATACTGGTTGATAGTTCAGCCTCTAAACAAGAGCAGCAAATAATAAGGAATTTGCTCTATAGACTGGTCAACCAGCTCAACGTGGGAAAGAACGCTAATCGTGTCGGCCTGGCTCAGTTTGGCGAAAATGTCAAAGAGGAGTTCCTGCTTAATACTAACAAGACCAAGAATGAGATGATGTCATTAATACGCACCCTGCAGCTGAGGCCCACAGGGGAGCGTAGAATTGGCCATGCAATTGACTATGTTCGTACAAATTTCTTAAATAGCGCTGCTGGAAGCCGCGCATCTGAAGGTTTTAAGCAGTTCCTGTTAGTCATTGCGGCTGGAGAATCTGATGATGGCGTCGTCCAAGCATCCCGCAAAATTCATAAAGATGCAGTGACGGTTTTTGCTGTTGGCTTAAAGAAAGCTGATCCGGATGAGATGAAGGACATCTCTAGTCAACAGCACAGCTACAAGTTAGTAGGCAACATTCAACCTGTGCAACAGAACCTTAAGTTTGCCATTGACACATGGGAGGATGTTCCTGTCACAGATGGTGAGTGCTTGCATAATCTTCTATTCTTTCAATAAAATTCATAAAGTGTTATTAAAGGGATAGTTCACTTTGAAATTAATTTTTGGGATGTTTTAGCTTACCTCAAGGGCATCCAAGATGTAGGTGTCTTTGTTTCCACAGTAGTTTCAATTTTGATATTTTTAGGGCAAACCGTTCTTGTTCATCAGTCATATAATGGAGGTCTATGGTCACCACCTCAAAGAGCATGCACAGAGAAGTCCAAATTAAACATGATTTAAAGGGATAGTTTGGCCAAAAATGATATTTAAACCATGCATTACTCACCCTCAAGCCGTTTAAGATGCATATGTCGAACTTGTTTCAGACGAACACATTTTCAGTTATTTTAGAAAATGTCTCAGACCCTTCAGTGGATATAATGTGAAGAAATTCCGGCTCCAGGGTGATAAACGAAGTCCTTCTGAGGGTAATCCGTGCGGTATTATCGTAAAAATATACATATTTAAAACTTTATATAAGAAAATATCACGGGTGATGGAAGTCGGCGTATGAGGTAGGACGTAGCGTCAGGAAACGTTGCGATGTCATGTGACGGTTCCTGCGCTACGTACACACGACTTCCAACGTACGTCGATTGTTGCCGGAAGTCAGATATTTTAATTTATAAAGTTTTAAATATGTATATTTTAGACAATATCACACGGATTACCCTCACAAGGTCTTCGTTTATCATCCTGGAGCCGAATGGATGACTTTTGTGAAGGATTTATGCACATTTTTGGGACTTGAAGGAGCTGGACCCCATTTCTTCACATTATATCCACTGAAGGGTCTAAGACATTTTCTAAAATAACTGAAAATGTGTTCGTCTGAAACAAGATTGACATATGCATCTCGAACGGCTTGAGGGTGAGTAATGCATGGTTTAGATATCATTTTGGCCAAACTATCCATTTAATGACTCGTAAATGTAAGTACACATTGATGGCCTAAGACACAAAACGAGCAGCTTGTGTGAAAAACGAACAGTATTTATATTGTTTTTACCTCTTGCAACCACAGCCACAAAGCGTTGGCGCCCTCAGATCACTTGGACGTGGCTGTGGTTACAAGAGGTAAAACGATATAGATACTGTTCGATTTCTCACACAAATCGCTCGTTTTGAATGTCTTAGGCCATCAATGTGTACTTACATTTACGAGTCATTGAATCATGTTTAATTTGGACTTCTCTGTGCATGCTCTTTGAGGTGGTGACCATAGACCTCCATTATATGACTGACAGACACGAACGTTTCCACCTAAAAATATAAAAATTAAAACTACTGCCGAAACAAAGACACCTACTTCTTGGATGCCCTTGAGGTAAGCTAAAACATACCAACACTTAATTTCAAAGTGAACTATCCCTTTAAACTTTCCCCCCTCTTGGTTTGAGTTTTAATCATAACTAGATTTGAAAAAACTATGTATTACATAATGTAAAATTCTTATGTCTTTTGACAGAGTGCAAGTTTGACGTGGTGGCAGATATCGCTTTTATTGTTGATCAGTCCACGAGCATCAGATCCGAAAACTTCAAACTTGTGCGCAACTTTCTCGGGAGCACCATCAGAGGTCTCGACGTGGGCGAGGGAAAAATAAAGGTAGCCGTGATCCTGTATAGCGACTCCCCTCGAGCCGATGTGTACTTGAACACCTTCGATAATAAGGCTGACATCCTGCACTACATCAGTAGCATGACATACGGTCGAGGTAGCACATACACCGGAGCCGCTCTGAAGTTTGCCAAAGATCATGTGTTTACCAAAGCAAGAGGTAGCAGAAGAGATCAGTATGTTCAGCAGGTTGCTGTTGTCATCACCGATGGAAAGTCCACAGACGACGCGGCCAGCGCCGCAGCAGATTTACGGCGATCAGGCGTCACTGTATTTGCGCTTGGGATCAAAGACACAAAAGAGGATGACTTGAGAGAGATTGCATCCTACCCACCCAAGAAGTTTGTGTTAAATGTGGAGCGCTTTGATCAACTAAATTCCCTTGCGAAGATTTTAACCAAAACACTTTGCACTGAAATCACAGATGCCATCATACCTAGAATCTTTTCGATGCAATATTAACAGGTTTGCACAACAATTTATTACTAGTAGAATGATCAACCTGTTTCACAATTCCAATTTCATAATGGAATACTCTTTCACTCCTTTATAGGTTGCAAGCAAACAGTCAAAGCTGACATATACTTCCTTGTGGATGAATCAGGAAGTATATCCTATGCAGACTTTGAAGATATGAAGAAGTTTATTATTGAATGGCTTGATGTGTTTGAGATTGGGAAGGACAATGTGCGCATCGGGGTGGTGAAGTTTGCAAGCCGCGCAACCACAGTTTTCCGATTACACGACTATAGCACAAAAGCTGGTGTGGAAAAAGCAGTGAAGGGTCTCGTTATGAATGGAGGGGGCACTAGGACTGATCTGGGGTTAAGAGAAATGATACCGCTATTCAAAGAAGCTGTACAAACACGCGGCGAAAACGTTCGTCAGCTGCTGATAGTAATCACAGATGGCGAATCAATAGGGACAGAAGAGCCGGTGGAAGTTCCTGCTGAAATACTGAGAACAGATCAGAATGTCAACATTTATGCTATTGGTGTGAAAAGTGCATCTGTGCCCGAGCTCGAAAAGATATCTGGCAGTCCACAAAGAACGTATTATGTCAAAAACTATGATTTTCTCAAGGAAATTAAGGAAGATATCCTTACAGAAATATGTGAAGGTAAGAAATTCAATTTTTGGCTTATGTTTATATGGTATGTTTGCACTGTTATTTGATCTGCACAGTTTTTTATTAAAGGTCCAGTATTATGCTCCTTTTCACAAGATGTAAAATAAGTCTCTGATGTCCCCAGAATGTGTATGTGAAGTTTCAGTTTAAAATACCCAACAGATAATTTTTTACACCGTGTTTAAACTGTCGCTTTTGGGGGTTTCAGAAACGCGTCCTTTAAATGCAAATAAAAATTACAAATAAAAATTAGTGTGTGCCCTTTAAATGCAAATAAGCTGCGGCTGTCGGCAGAGTGGGCGGAGCTTCATGAGCTCGCGCTCACCTCTCAGGACAGTTTCAGCTCACGGAATGATGATAATATCTACAAACTCGAGTGTTCATTTTCGAGTCGGACAACAATACAGAGTCAGAGTGCTGTATAGAGGTTCGAACAGATATATTTTAGTAGTTTAATTACGGTTATTATAACGTATTTGTCATCTGCTTGGATGTTTCTATTTATTAATAGCCTACAAGTCTGCTGTTTTGGACCAGGTCCGAATGATGATCAAACATATACTGAGTTTAATAAAGCGTTAGTTTTACTTCAGAAAATCACAGTAAGAGCTGAGTAAACACAGTAAGTTATAAGAAGTGTGAGTGAGTTAGTTGAGGGAGCATTCCTGGGTGGACATTAGTCAAAAAACTGTTTTACTGACGTCATTAAAGACGGATAAAATAATTTTTATCCAGAGATATTTTATGTCAAATAAAATATCTCGCTTGGCATTGAACTTCGAGCTTTATAATTTTAGAGATATTAGTGATAATCTAACAACAACATTACACACTAACTAAAGTTTGAAACATTGGATCACGAAGAACGGGACCTTTAAATTTGGTGATAAAATAATAACATGCAATGCAATGCAAATAAATGCCTGCCGATTCTTTTCACAGAATGAATATTCACTTTATACATTTCTTGTTTTTAGGTTGTGAAGGTCTTTTTGCAGATGTTGTCTTCCTGATTGATGGATCAGAAAGTGTTAGCTCTGAAGACTTTGAAAACATGAAGGAAATAGTGGAGTTTGTAATGGAAAGGTTTGCAATTGGACCAGACAAGGGACGTGTTGCAGTTGTACAGTATGGCACAGACACGAAAGAAGAGTTTTCCTTAGATGCATCTGATGATGAGAACTAGATTATTAGAGGAATTTAGAAACATCAGACAGATGAATGGAAAAACGTACACTGGAAAAGCACTTACAGAAGTGTTGCAATCTTTTGATCAGTCTAAAGAAGGCGCTACCAGTGCCTGAAGTCCATGATAGTTCTGACAGATGGAGATAGTTGAGATGATGTAGCACAACCTGCGAAAGTCCTGGAGACAATTCCATCAACACTTTGCCATTGGAATGAGACATGCAAACAGATCTCAGATTCATGCCATTGCTGGATCCACGGAGGTGTGTCTTTGAAGACACGGTTGCTTCCCTGAAAAAATTGGCAGTGAGGTTCATCTCAAGATATGTAACACAGGTATGTAAACACAATCTGAGATTTTAAAAGAGATCACATATGTCTGTAACCTCTTTTAGTTGATGTTAAAGGAGTAGTTCACTTTTAAAAAAACATTTGCTGGTAATTTACTCACCCCATGTCACCCAAGATGTTCATGTTCTTTCTTCAGTTGAAAAGAAATTAAGGTTTTTGATGGAGACATTCCAGGATTTTCTCCATATAATGGACTTCATTGGGAACCAAACAGTTCAAGGTCCAAATGAGAGTTTCAGTGCAGCTTCAAAGGGCTTTAAGCAACACCAGACAATGAATAAGGGTCTTATCAAGCGAAACCATCTGCCATTTAAAAAATACAAAGCTCAAATGCTCGCATTGCAATGTTCTGCGTTACTCTCCTGTTCGAACCTGTTAATCAAAATGAACAAATCTTTTTTCAAATCATTTCATTAATTTGTTTGTTGACTTAACCAAATGACTACAAAAGTTTCGAAAAGTTCGAACAGGAAGTCACGAACGCGACATCAGCAGAACAGAGCAAGGTGAGCATCTGTGCTTATGAAACTTAAAGTTTTTTATTTATTTTTTAAAATGACTGATCGTTTCGCTAGATAGACCTCTTCATCGTCTGAAATGCTTTAAAGCTCTTTAAGCTGCACTGGAACTCTAGTTGATACTTGAACCTTATTAGACCCATTGAAGTCCATTATATGGAGAAAATCCTTGAATGTTTTCATTAAAAACCTTAATTTCTTTTCAACTGTAAAAAGAAACATGGACATCTGGATGATATGATGAGTGAGTAAATTATAAGCAAAACTTTTTGCAAAAGTGAACTTTTCCTTTAAGTTTATGTGGCTTTAAGCTCATGTCTGTTAGCTTTGAGGGCATCTACTGCTTGTGAACTCTTAAAGTGAAAGCATTTCAACAAATAGTCATTCTCATTAAATTGGCGCAAAACTACAGTACTGATGACTCATCTTACCCCCTATTTCCAAACTTCATCTGATTCTGACGGCAATAGCATGTTGACATTTACGGCTCATGGCTGTTTTGCCAAAAGAAACTGATTTTTGAAGGGTTAGTTCACCAAAAATAAATTATTTCAGTACATTACTCACCCTCATGTCATTCCAAACCCATAACATTTTCTTCAGAGCACAATATAAGATATTTTTAATGAAATCTTTCTGTCCATCCATTGACAGCTATTGCAACTGACACTTCTTAGAGATCTTAAAACTAATCCACATTAATTGAGTGGTTTAGTCCTGAATGTTCTGGAGAAAAACAATCATTTTATATGATAACCAGATCGGCTTTTATTCACATATATTCTGATTCATTAACTCAGTACATCAGTTGTGATAGACGGAAGCTCAAGCATGTTCTCTTGACATGCGAGAACAAATAAGGTTCATCCTCGTGTTACACCACACCTTCAGCTTCCACAAGAGGTTTGTCTCTCATGGTCAATTTGGGGTTGGGTTGAGCTTTCTGTTTATGTTCGCTGATCAATGTTTATATGTGAATAAAAGCCTACAGTAAATTCAATACTGTTCATCATATGGAAGCGATCAGTCTCTAGAAAATTTGGACCAAATCGCTTGATATTGGGGTCAATAACAGTTTCATATGAATTAGTTTTTATTTTTGGGTGAATAATAACAATCTGATTGTCAGATTGTTTTTCTCAAGTGACGACTTACATTATGATCATTTATCTTTCCAGAATGCAAGACACCCGAACTGATTGACATAATCTTCCTTGTGGATGCCTCTGGTGATCCCAAATAAAGATGGTTTCAAGGAAAATGCTCAACTTAATGTCATTTGTGGTGGGCAAATCCGTGGTCTGGAGGAAGACGGTGAATTTCGGCACCATCACCTACTCTAACAGCCCTCGATCAGAGTTCACCCTGAAGGAGTACCACAGTCAGGCTGATGTTCTGAGGGTTATCTCAAACCTCAAATCCTCAGGGGAAAGTGAAACACAGCCCGGGCCCTTAACTTCGCACTCTCCTACTTTGACACGACTCATGGTGGACGACGGGCAAAGAATGTACCCAGAGCGCTATTTTGATCACAGATGGCAAGGTTAATGATTTAAGTGGACTGGCAACTTGGCCTCAATCCCTGGCTAAATCAGAAGTCAACTTTTTTGCAATTGGTACCTGAAGATGCGATATGAGGTTCCAGCTAAGGGAGATCGCAGGAGAGAAAGGTCAGAGTGCACTATGCAAACACCTACCAGGGTCTGCGTGGACTACAAAAGATAATCCCCCAAGAGCTTTGCAATCTTACCAAACCAAGTAAATTTCATTTCTTATCACCTTTTATCAGTGCTTGCTGGGAATAACTTTGCTAATGACGCTTTTCCATTACCAGTTTTCACTCCGTTTTCCATTGCGGACAGTACCGCCACAAATAGTACCCGTCGTCCATCAGCGACGCCTTTCGTCCTCGTTGCCTCAACAAGCTCTCGCTGGATCCTCTCTTCGGCAACCAAACAAAGGAAAGTCTGCTCCTCTTCGTTTGGTCACCGCCGCATTCTTCCGATTGCCATAATAATAGTAGTAAGTTTCTGTAACTATCTCTGGCCAAACTATTTAAAAATGGCAGCGGGTTATTCTGGATACTCTATAGAGTGCCGAAGTTATGACATCACTTTGTAGGCCAAAACGCGTGAGTTAGCATTTTAGCACTTTTCCTCGCTCTAAAATCTTTTTTTTTTTTATGAATTGTTTGCTAAATCGCCTGAAATAAGGTCTGTGGCTAACAAAGCCTCTAAATATCTTGTTACGTTAACGTTTTGTTTACGTAACGTTTTGATCTATGACATAAAACACAACTAAACTTTATTGTGTCTGCTTGTGGTTTTTTAAACTTTATATAGGCTTCAAATGTATACAATTTGGATTAACTTAAATTAATTAATTTGGTTTAACTTAACTTTAATTAAACGTAAAGATTATCTTGATAGACAAAACGTAAGGGTCACAACTCTTTGTTAAACACAGATCTTATTTGTTTGCGATTTTCCAAAAGTCTATGGGGAAATGCATAGCCTTTCGATCGAGGGAACCCATGTGCCGCTAACTTCCGAGTTGTCCTACAAAGTGACGTCATCACTTCGGCACTCTATCTGGAGCGTGCTCTGATGAATCGTTAATGGTGACGATTCTCTCTGACCAATCAGCAGTCGACATTGTTTTCACGTCACATTTTAGTATTGCTTCAGCTTGCTCAGAACTTCACCGAGAACAACTTTTACAACTTTTGCACCGTGGAAAACCAAACAAAGGCGATACGCGGAGTTCGGTACTGTGTATTGGAAAAGCGCCATAAGATGACAATGCTACTAACTTAGCTACAGTATATTTATCAGTAGCTCAGCTGTTTTTAAAATTCGGTAGATTTTCTAATAACAAGCTTCCCTGTTATATTGATGTTAATTTTTTTTCAACTCCAGTTACAGATCATTTAGATTTTTTTTAAATTCTTTTATGTTGTATTAAGTGTGAATTAATCTGTTCACGTTTAACGCTGACATACTTTTTGATTTAATTTCTTCAAAAAAATTTTTTTAATAAATGACACAAAGACTTTTGAACAAATTAACTTAAAGCTCAACATGTGAATGTTCTTCTGATTAAATTACATCAAAGATATAATACTGTATTTAAAAATAGGTTGACCTCTTAAATAGCTTAAATGCATTCAGCACATTTTTGTCACTAACTGCGTTTTAATTTCTGCAAAATCACTTTATGCATCTTAATTGATCGGATGTCCATTTATTCTTGCACTCTAAAAAATGCTTGATTGTTTTAACCCAATTTTGGGTCAAATATGGACAAACCCAGCCATTGGGTTGCATTTTTAAATTACAGTTTTAACCCAATGTTTGAGTTTGTCCATATTTGCCCAAAATTGGGTTAAAACAACCCAGCATTTTTTAGAGTGTGGTCACATAAATCTTTCACTGCAAAATAGATATAAATCTGACCTACTCTTTCCGTGTTATTTGGCAATTTAATTCAGTTTAAAGCTTTATCTATGCCCCATACGATGCATAGTGTTAGAGTCGCATCTTGTATGTGTCTCATATGAGATATTTGTAGCTATATGCAGTTGTAGCAAGATCTGAAGTGACCAAGTTTAAATAAACCCTAAATCATGAGTAGTTTGCGGCTTGCCAATTTAGTTTCAATGTTGCTTCCCCAACACTGCGAACCATGCTTTTGTTTTTGTCTCTATTAATGTAGTCTGTTCTAATTTTGTTGTTTCTCTTTCTAGTTTGTGAGACGGAGGTATGCGACCTAGTTTTTTTAATTGATGGATCAGAGTCTATTAAGGAACCAAGTTGGAATATTCTCAAACAAACCATGATTGGCATTGTGAAAGAGCTGGATATTGCTCAAGACAAGTGGCGAGTGGGTGCTCGCCCAGTTTAGCGATAAACTCTTGCATGAGTTTTACCTGAACACATACACTAGTTTTGCTGAAGTGGATCAAGCTATAAACAACATTGTGCAGAGAAAGCAGGGCACAAATACTTGGGACGCCCTGAAATTAATTAAACACTACTTCACAAAACAGAATGGATCCAGAATTGAAGAAGGAGTCGCTCAGAATCTCCTGCTGATCACAGATGGACAAGCTAATGATCCAAAAGACTTGAATGCATTAGATTATCTCAGAAACAAGAAAATAACAATAACTGTTATTGGGGTTGGCAATGACATAAAAAAATCTGAGCTTCGTGAAATAGCCGGTTCGTCTGAACGGTCCTCATTGAGACTTTCGAAACCCTTGAACTGAAGACAACCATAAGGAAAGTGTTAAATTTCCTCTGTAAAGACCCAGGAGATATCTTACCCACACAAGGTTAGTTATTGGTTTTATATTATAATTGATAATTATTAGGGATGCACGATATATCGGCCACATTATCGGTATCGGACGATAAATGATCTTTTTTAATGTTATCGTTCTCGGCCCAACAAGAACATTTAGCCGATATCTAAAAGCCGATAAATAATGTATTATTTCCTTCAACTGAGGCACTTTAGATGTGCACTGTTCAACATGATGCTTTTAAATTGCTTGAAATATGATTGAAATCACTTTAAAAAAGGAAAATCCAGTTAAAGTGCTAAATGTGCTGCGCAAGTCATATCGGCTACACAACATTAAAATAAGAACATCGTAACTGTGTTTGTATCTTGACTTTTAATGAGGAGACTTTTTTATAATCAGGCTCTCAAAAATTGTCCAAAAAATTGGATTTAGTTTTATTGGCCAATATATCGGTTATCGGCTTTCAAATATAAAGAATTATTGGTTATCGGTATCGGCCAAAATTGTCATATCAGTGCATCCCTAATAATTAGTATGATGATTTTATACTAAATACTTTACATATCAGCACTGTTTCTAAACTGAACGAGCTGCTGTCTGTTTCCAAATATGACATTCAAAATGCTGCCTTATGAGGGAGCTCAATTCATTTTGAATCAGAGCCATAGTTATAGGTTTAGTTGACCCAAAATGTATTTCTGTCATTATTTAATCACCTTCATTCCAAATCCACAAGAAATTTGTAACTTTGCAACACAAATGAAGATATTTTTGATGAAATCTGACTTTCTACCAACTATCACTTTCAAGAGCCATTACATAAACGCATGTTCGACATTAGGCTAATAAAAAAGACTCTTGAAAGTAGCTTAGCTGTCAACGGAGGGACGGAAAGCTTGATTTCATCAAAAAGATCTTTATATAAAATTCAGTAAAAGCTATGACTTTTTCCTCTAGAGACTAAACCTTTAAATACTTTAAAATCCACAAGATGAATATGAAAACACTTTTTTTGTAGATAGAAGTAGACTATTGTGATTTAGTAAAACATTACTTGGTTCGATAACACTTTAGAATAATGGTCCGTCATTAATAGGTAACTACTGTATGTTAGTTGATATTTATTGAAGTGTTAATGTAATATCTACTCATTTGTCCTGCATTCTTACCGTAATGGACGGGCCATTTTTCTAGTGTTACAAAAAGTCTACTAACATGGTAAATGTTAGTATAATGTGACTTTACGACGACACGATATGCATTGTATGCATGGTATAATTGTTAATGATGTTTGTCTATTCCCTTTCTTGAAGATTGTGGACTCTATTTGTTTGAACATATTCGCAACATCGACATTGCCTTCGGGTTTTGCGTATCCAAGACGTGAAGTCACGCAGCCCTCTGTAGACCTCAGGTGGAAATGTTGGTCACTGCAGCCATGGCGATCTCCATGATGGGTGATCTGTGCTGTGTCAAAGTGGACAAAATTACAACTAGATTTGGCTATAGGCTCATGTCTGAGCGAGATGGCCGTGTTCTGGAAGGATTTTGGCTTTGACAAGTCCGACGAGGATGTGGTCCGGAAACTGATGTTATCGCAACCTTGGAGCCTCTTGCATTCAACGAGTTTCTGTTAGAATCCTTCAGAGGAATGTTTGTCTCTGAAGCCAGGAGGCAAAGGTGGGAATGTGTCTGAAATATAACGCTGACCTTAAATGATTGTCAACTATATTGCATTCTCTATATGAATGTTCCCTTAATTATACAAGAGCACTCTGCTGATGTTATATAAAAATTTAGTTTTTGTTATTTTTTACTGATATGGAAGCATAGTTGAACTATTATTTATACAACCAAAGAAACACTATGCACTTGTATTTGATATCATATTTGGTAACACTTTATTTTAAGGTGTAATCTTACATTGCACTTAAAGGAGTAGTTCACTTTTACAAAAAACTTTTGCTGATAATTTCTCACCCCCATGTCATCCAAGATGTCTTTCTTTCTTTCAGTTGAAAAGAAATTAAGGTTTTTGATGAAAACATTCTAGGATTTTTCTCCATATAATGGACTACAATGTGAACCAAACAGTTCAGAAGACACTTTCAGTACAAACTGCAAACTGTTCAAAGGGCTTTAAACGATTTCCAGACGATGAATAAGGGTCTTATCAAGCGAAACGATCGCTCATTTAATAAAAAAATAACAAAGTTTAAGTTTTATAAGCTCAAATGCTCGCACGTTCGTGACTCTCCTGTCGAATTTCGTTCATCAAAATGGACTAACTTTAATTGGGCAATAAACGATCAACTCGGAAAAAGATTTGTTCATTTTGATGAACAAGTTGAGAACAGTCACAGTAGGCAGAGCACTTTGAGCTTATAAAACTTAAACTTTGTTATTATTTATCGTTTCGCTTGATAGACCCTTACTATTGATATAAAATCATTTAAAGCCCTTTGAACAGTTTGCAGTTTGCACTGAAACTTCATTTGGAACCTTGAACCGTTTGGTTCCCATTGAAGTCCATTATATGAAAAATCTGAAATGTTTTCATCAAAAACCTTAATTTCTTTTCAACTCAAGAAAGAAAACATGGACGTCTTGGATGACACGGGGTGAGTAACAGCAGCAAAGTTTTCTTAAAAGTGAACTACTCCTTTAAAGGTATTGAGTTGATACTAATTACTAGCTGCTTACTATTTTAGTTAGCGTTTAGGTTTGGTTACTTGTAATAATGTAACCTACATAATTTACTATAGTAAGCACATGTAGTAACATGATGTCATCTTAAAATAAAGTGTGTTATTTACCAAAATGGTGAATTAAATTAGCATCTTGAAGAGGACTATCGGTAAAAAATATAAATTTATAAAAAATGCAAATATGGTTGGAAATCAGCATTTGATCACTTAGATCCATATTTGGACACCTAGATACATTGAATATTTATTGCTCATTCAAGACAAACTGAGACAATGAAACTCAAAATGTAAACCTCTGACATTTAATTGTATGTTTGTGTCTAGGTTTTAATAATCTTCACAGACGGGTTGGATGATATAGCATTAGCGTTTAATGAGAGTTCAGAAAGACTTAAACAAAGTGGTAAGTAGCAAATTTCCGACCACTCACTTTTTAGTGCTGCTTTACAGCCGAATTGAATTATGTTTTCATCATTGATCATTATTTTACTGGTTATCACAGTAAAGCTGCTTTTGAGACTTTTCGTATGGTATAAAGTGCTATATAATTAAAGGTGACTTGATTTATGGGTACAATTTGCATCACATGATTAAATATGCATCATCAGTTACAGTTTACACAGTCCACACCTCAATTTTTTCAAATTTTTCAAAACAACCCGTTTTCAAATTTATCCTCTTGGACAAGGGTCTCAAAAAGCTCTTTAAACAAGTCTCACTGTGGATGGAAGGCCAATTTATACAGATTAATGTTGATATACATTAGCCTTTATTACTGTATCATAAAAATCTGGGCCATTGTACAGTAAAGTATTTTATGATAGATCCACCCATTCATACACTAGAGAGATACCTGATTCGTTCAGTTTCATGCAAAACTTTAATTAATTTTTAGGGCTGTGCAAAAATTAATTGCGATTAATCGCATTCAAAATAAAAGTCTGTGTTTACATAATATATTTGTGTGTGCTGTATATAATTATTTTGTATATATAAATACACGCACATGGATGTATATATTTAAGAAATATGTTATTATATATAAAATATATTTATATAATATAGATTATGTATTTTTATATATATACAGATTTAAGCGTAAATAATTCTTAAATATATACATGCATGCATAGGTATTTATATATACAAAATAATTATATACAGCACACACAAATATTTATATAAACACAGACTTTTATTTTGGATGCGATTTTAATTTTTGCACAACCCTATTTAATTTTGTAAAAGGATATACAGTAGTTACCCCTCCCTCTCCCATCTGCAAATCTGAACTTGCGTATTGATTTAGTTTTGTTTGATTTTGAAGCACTGCCTTTTTGTCTTATTAGTAGTCTTGCATAGCCCCCATGTTTTTTTGGAGGACTTTTTCCACATTTAACCTGAACGTGAAATTAATTTGAAGTAAAAGGGAATTGAAGTCGAGAGTTTAGAGACTGTGACCCTGAACTTGAATCATTTCAAAGCTATTTGTGCTTATTTGTGATGTGTAAACTAGGGGTCAGCTCACTGCTGATTGTGTCTTTGGAGGGAAAAATGGATGTTCACCAGCTGGAATTTGGCAGAGGTTTCGGTTACATGGAGCCACTGACCATCAACATGCTGAACTTGGGAAATGCTCTTATGAAACAAATTGTAAGTATGAAAGCAATGTTTAAGGACTATGAGCAGCAGTTTGCCAAGTTTATTTTTTTACACCATGTGCACAAGTTGCTTCAACGGCTTAGCAGCTGTTCTGAAAGAAATTTTATAATTGAAATTGAGTGTTTATTTTGTGTATTTTAACTGAAGACTTTTCAAAGCTATTTTCCTTTAACTTTTGTAGATGAAATAGTGTTGCACATGTTGTTGGCCTTTTCTCTCTCATTAAATAAGTTAGTAATTAGAATTTTGTATGCTTTTCATTTGTTCTTTGTTTCAGGAGGCAGATTTCACATCGTACAGAAAATTATTTACAGCTTCTCACATCTCACATTTTCTCCTCCCCTAGGAAACAGTGGCGCTGAGGGAATGCTGTGATGTTCCTTGTTCATGCACTGGTGTCCCTGGACCACGAGGACCCCCTGGAAGAGCGAGTCAAAAGGTCAGAGATCCTCAATATGTGGATTTACAACTTTTCTCTTGTTTTGTTCATCTTCATCTGATTTTTTCTCACTGAACTTGTCGCATTATGCAAAGGATAAATGCTTTTCTGCTTTAGAATTTGATGTTTTCTTTTTTAAACAAGCTTTGCATAGGTAACGTGGCTATAATACCTTAAAGGGATACTTAGGATTTAGCATTAAGCTTTGTATTAGTAGAAAACCTGTAGTATTTTCGAATTACCATGCTTTCCCCTGAGACGAGAGATTTATGTATTTTTTGTCGGAAAAAATCCATCGAATGGTGCAAAATGAAAAAAAAATCATTCTGATTGGTGAATTCTGAATGTAGTGTTTTACATTAACGCTAAACATCGCCGCAGGAAAAATAATGAATGGCGACTGTAAAACGCAAAAGCCGAATCTCGGACATTTTGGGCGATCTTGAAACACATTTTCGGGCAGACTCATCACGGAGACTCACTAGTAGCCTAGACTTGTTGTTTAACTCCTGCGCTCTTGTTACCGGTAGGCGTGGCCTCCTAGGGCAGCGAAGCAAGTGCATTCTGGGAGTTGTTGTCTTTCAGTCCACATAAGACAAAAATACATTTTCTGGCTTTTCTCAGTCTAGAAGGCTCCAAATTAAACAATAATTTCACATTTCTTCTACATACATTACCCATTTTAAATACACATTCCATCTTTCCAGAGGTGAACTATCCCTTTACTTTATGTAGGCTTCTCACTAGCTTTCTCTGTCTGCATCCCTTTTTTGTTTTTATTATTTAGGGCTCAGTTGGTCAGAAGGGTCATCCTGGATTTCCAGGAGATGGAGGTAGTATGGTAAGTAAAAGTGTAAGCCTAATGTATGCTGTTCTCTCACTATGTGTGCTTTATATTCCAATTCAGCAACTTCAACATTAGTAATTCAGAAGATGATGTATAGCTGATATGATATAGTCATCTTGTATGTAATTTTGTCCTAAGACCTCATCTGTGGCACTGAGTCTGATGATATAGGACAGAATACACATGTTTTAGAGAGAATACACACTGTATATTCCATGGATAAATATTCTCTTTCCCGCCATGTGTGTGGCAGGGAGAGCGAGGACCACCAGGGCTGAATGGAACTCAGGGAAATAATGGTTGCCGTGGAAACAGAGGAATCAAGGTAAAGTGATGTGATTATCATCGGAGATGCATCTCTTGTTGTTGTTTTTTATCAGTGCAGAGTTCTGCTTGGAATTTCTGTATTTCTCTCAGAATGTGAATTAGCACAGCATGTCTTAGTACACCAATTTAGAACATTAATTGTATTGTTACTTTTTGCAATCATCAAAATAAACAAAAATAAGATTACATACATAGGGGCCATGAATCAAATTGTTAATGTAGAAAATAAAATGGTTTAATATTTTTTTATTTGGTGCAAACACATTCATGCATTTAAGTGTGACTTAATTACATAATTTTTAGGGATAAAATACAATACCTGTACATTATGTTAAATCAGATGAGATTGTGTTTTACAGCCGTGCTGAATAAAGGAAATGTTTAAAATCTCTTTTCAATAGGGTCAGCATGGCTACAATGGAAATAAAGTGAGTAACAAGAGTTATTATTTTGTTTACTGCCTGTTAGGTCTATTATTGCTCACACAAATAATTCTCCTACAGTAAGTGCTTGTTCTGCAGTTTTTCTTAACTACAATTTAGATAGCACAAAACACTGTAATGGTTTTTTTTATGAGTATATTTGCCCTGTTTTTAGGTTATAAAAAACAACATATTGAACAGCTAACAAGATAGTTTCAGGAGAAGCAAAATTGCATGGGATATTAAGATTTATAATTTTTTTGCAATGACAGAAGATGGTTTTTCATGTGTTTTATACATCAAGAAGTAAAACATTTCCAGTAAAACAAGTCCAGATTTTAATAAAAAATAATGATTTTTGCAGTGTGATTGTTTTTGGTCTGCTTTTATCCAGGCTGCAGATGTTATGTGTAGGGTCATAAACAAGTACATATTTGTTCAGTGGTTGTTGATTACTTCCCTAAACATGACTGTAAGTGTGTGTGACCCTTTGACCTCTGTCTGACAGGGAGAAGATGGGGAGATCGGGCTTGATGGAGTGGATGGGGAACAGGTTATTTCTCTTACATTCACAGTATCTAATATGAATATGAGAAATGATGGATTAATCAATCTATAGTAATATTATATATTATATATTTTCGAACATGACTGAATGAATTCAAGGCGTACATTTTCATAATGCAAAACTCATGTTATCACCTTGAGAAAACCTATGAAAAAAAATCCCTGAAAATATTTACAGATTGATTGCACTATATACCAAATATAATGCTGGATGAACCGTTTATTAGGGCTGTCAAACGATTAATTGCGATTAATCGCATCCAAAATAAAAGTTTGTGTTTACATAATATATGTGGGTGCTCTGTGTATAATAATTCTATATATATACATATATATATATATATATATATATATATATATATATATTATATATATATATATATTTATTTATATTAGGGCTGTGCAAAAATTAAATTGCGATTAATCGCATCCAAAATAAAAGTCTGTGTTTACATAATATATTTGTGTGTGCTGTATATAATTATTTTGTATACATAAATACACACACATGCATGTATATATTTAAGAAAATGTGTTATTCATAAATAAAATATTTTCATATTTATATAATATAGATTATGTATTTATATATATGTATATGCAGAATTTAAGCGCAAATAATTCTTAAATATATACATGCATGCATAGGTATTTATATATACAAAATAATTATATACAGCACACACAAATATATTATGTAAACACAAACTTTTATTTTGGATGCGATTAATGAATTTGACAGCCCTACTGCTAATGTTAAATTTGGGCTGAAAATCTGAAAAATATGGATTTTTATTTTTTTTTTTTTTTTTGAAAGTGTCTATGAACCCTGCAATATACAGATATATGCATCAAAATATGGTGTGCAATTATTGACGAAAATATTTGGGAAAAAATTCTCATTTCAAGATTTTTCAAACTGTAATCCTATACATTTTTAGGATTTAGGAAGTTATGCCTTCTATAAGCATAACATTCCCTCTTTCAATGTGAGTCTGTCAGTATTGTTTGCCTGTTATATCGTCCTTTAAGCGAAATTCATAGTTTTGACCACTTAGAAAACAAACCGCATGACTTGAAATATCCCCAACCATAAGTATGAGCAATATTAACTGTATAAATAAATGTGTTTATGGAATATTAAGTGCTGCCTTGTAAACACTGCAATAAATTAAACCCAATATAAGTGACCTATGAAACTGCACGCTGGATGAGTAATTGAGTTGGCTCTACTCTTTATTTCTGTTGTGTGCAGGGCGATGTTGGTCTACATGGGCTTCCAGGACCTAAAGGAGACCCGGGCAGTGCTGTAACTACACAACCACACATCTGTTTTGTTTGATCGCAGATACCTGCGTATAACTGTTAATATAAGCAGAACGAAAATGTAAAAAAAGCTTCACAAGCTCATGTTGTTTTTGTCTTTTAGGGTGTGAAGGGTTTCAAAGGGAGTTCTGGACCTAAGGGACACCGGTCTGAGAGGAGATCCTGTAAGGTGTTCCTGTGTGTTTATAGTTCGTCGTTAAACGTCTAAACAACATGACTTGATTTGTCTGTATATGATTCTCTGTTTACATTACAGGGCGCTCCAGGAATAGACAACAGAGTTCCAGGTCGGAAAGGCAGAGAGGAGATACTGGGCTCCCAGGTGGGGACCTTTTTTTCACTCCTTCTGGATGATGTTAGCACGATTTTGTTTGTGTGAGAGGGACAGATTGTTTCTGTTTCAGAAGTGATCTGCCCCAAGCTACAGATGTTGTAGAATTACGTTCGTCCTGTGTGATTGTATAAACACACTACTGTAAAATCCTCCCATGCGGCTTTGTGTTTTTATAGGCTCTCAAAGTTAACACCTTAATTATATATGTTTAGCATTGTTCATTTGAACACCACTAACACATGTGAAATTTGAAATCAACACATAGATACACTTTGGCACTGCTCCTCTGAAATGACTTTCCTTCTGATGTCACCAGTTGACTGTTTTTTCTTTTACTCACTTAAAAAATCCAAATTAAGAGGTTTAAAGGGATAGTTCACTTTGAAATTAATTTTTGATATGTTTTATCTTACCTCAAGGGCATCCAAGATGTAGGTGTCTTCGTTTCCACAGTATTTTCAATTTTGATATTTTTAGGTCAAACCGTTCTTGTCTGTCAGTCATATAATGGAGGTCTATGGTCACCACCTCAAAGAGCATGCACAGAGAAGTCCAAATTAAACATGATTTAATGACTCATAAATGTAAGTACACATTGATGGCCTAAGACATGAAACAAGCGGTTTATGTGAGAAAACGAACAGTATTTATATAGTTTTTACCTCTTGTATGCTCTTTGAGGTGGTGACCATAGGCCTCCATTATATGACTGATAGACAAGAACGGTTTGACCTAAAAATATCAAAATTGAAAATACTGTGGAAACCTACATCTTGGATGACCCTTGAGAGTAAACTAAAACATTCCAAAAATTAATTTCAAAGTGAACTATCCCTTTAATTAAAGAAGAGAATCAGGTGATCAAGTATCCAAAACGTAATCAGATTTAGATCCACATTTTTCAGGATGTTAGAAGAATATCCGATGTGTAACCGATAACAGTAAGAGTGTGTTATATTTGTGTTTTCTTGTCAGGGGTGACCAGGGGGCTGTCCGCCCAGGCAGAATTGGAGATAATGGTGATCCTGTAAGTACTACTTGTTGTAAATGTACTCATAGCTTCTGTACTATTCAAGTGTTGCTCATTCCTTGTGCGATTGGTCAGTAATCATGCTAAAACATTTGCACACAATATCACATAAGAATATAATAGAAATGTATAATTGTATTCAACAAGGATGCATTAAATTGAGGAACTGAGCACATTTATTATGTTACAAAAGAAATCTATTTTAAATTAATAAATAGTTCTTCAAAATTTCGGTTCCTTTTAAAGGATCTTGAGAAAAGACCCTGTAATGCACTTTTCATTACACAGCACAACTATTTTCAGCTGCGATAACAATAAAGAAGTTTGATTGCCAAGTCAGCATATTAGAATGATTTCTGAAGGATCATGTGACACTGAAGACTGGAGTAAGGAAGCTTTGCCATCACTGGAAAAATAACTTTTTTTTTAAATAGAAAATAATTATTTGAATATTTCACAATATTTCTGTTTTATATTACTGTATTTTTGACCAAATTAATGCAGCCTTGGTGTGAACATAAGATATTTCAAAAACATTAAAATAAATTACTGATCACAAACTTTTGAACGCTACGTCTTTAGTACCACGATGGTCCTGATTTGTTCGTCTGACGTTTGATGTGAGATATACAGTATTTAACATTTTCTGCCTCAATATCCTTCATCAGAAGAGAAATTGAGACCAGTAATTCTTCAGAAAACTTGTATTTTGGTGTATTTTGATAGGGTGCTTCAGGAAGAAAAGGCCCACCTGGATTCCAGGTAATGTAGCATAAAGAACATACATAAAATTCTGTTCTATTTCATTCTATTCTATTTTTTTTAACCTGTTCTATTCTACTTGGTTGTATTTTAATCTCTTTTAATCTTGTTTATTCTAATCTACTCTAAATTCGAACAAATTCCAGTGTTTATTATATTCTTGTATCCTGATTTATTGTTGTTGTGATTATTATTATTATTAACTCTGTATGTAATCTATTTAAATCTTTTAATATATTCTGCTCTTCTCAGTTCTACAATAATATACTATTCAATTATTATTCAGTTTTTAATTAAGTCTATTCTTTTCTATTTTCGAATCTATTCTATTCTGTTCTGTTCTAATATGATATGTTCTGTTCATTTCTGTTGCGGTAATGTGTGGTTAATGTGTGTATCTGTAAAGGGTGAAATCTTCAAATGAAAAAGGAGAAGCTGGGACAGCCCAGGACCTCCTGGTTACCCCGGACAAGTGGTGAGAACTGGGACCGTTTACCCTAATTTAAAAAGAAACGGACAACAGATTTCAGATGATAGTGTTTGAATTGGATGTGTTGTGTTCAGCCTCTCTAAATCTTGCCTGTTCAGGGTCCACCAGGTGCAAATGGGGCTCAAGGAGAAACGGTCATTCAGGTGTACCTGGACTTCCGGTGTGTATTCGATTGCTTAAACTAGATGCATGTTCATGTGTTACTCATAGAGCAAAAAATATATGAAATACACCACATCTGTGTGTTTATCAGGGTCCGTTTGGCCCTCCTGGAGCTGAAGGTTCAAAGGGAAGTCGAGGACCCAGAGGGCCAAGGGTGTGTAAGACTGATGCATCATGTTTTCTCCCTCCTCCTTTTATTTCATTTCTTATAGTACCTTTATTATGCTATTTTAAATAATACCTTTCATGCAGTGTGTAATTCCAGTCTTCCTGTTTGGAATATACAAATTTGCATAATGGCAGCCTATGATCTTCATTGGCTGCCCGCGAACAATGTGTACTTTGACCCGCCCTCAAACACAGTAGTTGTAGAGTTGTGCAGGAGTGCAATGTATATTATTTTGACCTTGCATGTTAACCTATTGTAGCAGACCTCCTAAACAAAGTAAGAACCTTTAAAACAGCATAACTTTTACTTTAAACACTTTAAACATCAAATCTGAATACCAAAAGCTTTACAATATTTGACTGGCTTTTATTAGGCAAATTAATACCTGGTTTAATGTATAGTTTATTATGTAATACTGCTGTGGCCATATATGTTGCAGAGCAAATTTGTGCGCCTCTTTTCTCAAGTGTGCCTGCTTGTGTTTAGGGTCTACCGGGTGACACGGGGATCAAGGGAACGCCGGGGCCAGAGGGGATTCAAAGGGCCTCCGGTCTGTTGCTGCATTTGTGCATCTTTGAATTCATTGAAAATGTCCATCTAAATCATGTGGAGTAATTTGGTGTGACTTTCCAATGTATATAAACAGGGACAGGATGGAAGAGATGGTTACGGACCTGTTGGGCCCAAAGGACATAAGGTACCTGTGATGTGTACATTTAGTGAAAAACCTGTTTGAGAATTGTATCTTATTTTTACCATATTTTTCAGAATAAAAGTCACTTTTTATCATCTGAAACATGCTGCGATTTAGAGTACAAAACGACTTTTAAAATGCCATCAACGTCAAGCACACATAACATTAGCAAAGCACACATTTGGACTCTCTCGTTGGCTCTCATTTGCATAGCGCATTTCCCACACGCTGTTAGTTTCAATTTTGCTTTAAATACATTTGTTTAGAATATAAATTATGTTTGTTTTATTCTTATATTTTCATTCATGTTCTCTTCTGAAAACTGTTAAATATAACCATAATTTGAGCTAAAATACACGTTTATATTGTTTATAATGTCTGTTAATTTTTTTCTGGAAAATATGGTAACTTGTTTTTTCTCTCAATTTACTTTGTGTATTTAATTTACCAGAATGTATTTGCTTTTAGGGAGACAATGGATACTTTGGCCTCCCTGGTTTGCAGGTGTGTTAAAGCCAATCAAACATCAGTTCATCACTAGGCATTTTATGTAATTGTGTAAATGTTAATAATAATAATAATAACTGAAATATAACATTCTTAATAACAATGATAATAATAATAGGGTGAGGATGGTACCAAAGGATCCAGTGGTGGTAGAGGACATAAAGGTTATCAAGGAACACCGGTACAACTTTATTTCATTTCCCTTTTGCTCATTTATAGACCTTTTAAAAAGTTAATATCCAACAGATTTATGTTATTTGAGCGTGTCTTTTTCAACTTTAATTACATTATAGAGAAGGTTCTGTGTATGTAAATCCTATAAAGTGAATGAGTTATGCTGTGTACTGTATGTATTGATGTGATCAGGGGAACACTGGTCGTCCAGGTATGCCGGGTGTTCCAGGAGAAAGAGGGATGGACGGACACAGGGTGAGTCATTTGCATATTAATAATTCACAAAATTATGTCAGTTTATGAACATGTAAATCAGGTGTTTTATTGTAAGTGTTTGTGTAGTTGTTAATTAATTTCTATTTTATTTATAGGGTAAAAAAGGACTTCCTGGAATCAGTCCGATGCCTGTAGGTTCATATTACCATAAATTATCCTTAAAGGTGCATTGCGCAACATTTCATGTTAAAAATAGCCATTTTTCTAACCCATACATGCTTAAACAATTGTCTGATGGACTGAATGAGCCCTTCTCTGATTACTGCGATCGCTCTTAATATCCTGTACAGTCAAATAAATAAGAGGGATTCGGGATCGGATGTAGAGACTGGTGCGCTGGACGTCATGTGCGTTCACGCTCGCCTGACTATGTCTGGCAGATGCATCGCCGCCATTCTCTGTATCAGCGAACACAACTCGAGCGACAAAACTTTAGTGAACTTTCGACAAAAGTAGAAAGATAGATTCAAAGAGACTGGCTCGTAGTTTATTCCAAACCCCAATCGCAAACTTCGTGCAAGACAAAGAAAATAAAACTTATTTTATTATAAAATAATAAAATCGGAATAAGACGCTGAAGTCAACATCGGGAAGGCTTTCAACAAATAGAGAGATCTCCGGTCGGCTTGAGGCATTCAAATCGGATCCTATTCAAAGTAATAACTAATATTGTTCATGAACGTGTTTTCATAATAATACAATCATAAGTGGATACAGTAAGCACATAACACAGTTCAACATAGAGATAGATGGAAGCAAAAACAAAGTTTTCTGACTTCCCCTGTTTTCCCCTCGCACACACATAAGTGTGTAATTTACTCAAATGCCTTTCCTTTCAGATATTTAAAATGACTTGCAGATTTATATCTTTATTATTGTATGTATAACTTTATATATGTGTGTGTGTGGTCCGTGGAGCATGCACACCTGGTTCGCATGTTTCGCTTGTCGCCAGAGGGGGCGTAGTTACTGCAAAAACTCAGAGACTTGCGCAATGCACCTTTAAACAGTATTAAATTACTTGGTTCAAAAACATTTATTGTTTCTCTCTCATCCTCCTTTTCTGTTGCTCAACATAAAGGAATGTGAGCTGGCTCGAATACATACGCAAAAACTGTGGTGAGTTTAGAGCGCCTATATCCAAAGAAATCCTAGCAGAATGACTGATTTTGATTTGATTGAAAAAAAAAACATTTTTTTGGTCTCTCCATGATCTCTTAGCATTGTTAAACCTTGAAATTATTTTAAAAGATCTACATTTTATCATTTTGTCTCTACTTTCATTTTGTCTCCACAGCTTGCTGCGCTGGTATGTTTTGTCCAATGCCTCATTGATCAATAACTTTTAAAATCCTTAAAACTGTTTACAAATACTTCATTTGAGTGTTTTTTGAATCCCCGACAATGCTTCCAGGTAACCGTTTCCAGTGTCCAGTTTACCCCACAGACCTGGTGATAGCCTTAGACATGTCTGTTGGTGTATCTTCTGAAGTTTTCGAGCGAATGCGTTTGGCTGCTGTCTCCTTACTGGAAGACATTTCCTTTGCCGAAACAAATTGTCCATGGGGAGCTCGAGTGTCTGTGATCTCCTAGAGACAGCGAGTCCAAGAACCGTAATCGCTTTCGCAGACCACATCAAAAGAAGACTCTTCTGGAAGCTCTAAAACAATCGCTCTAGAGAGAACCACAAAAGGAAGGGACCTCGGACAAGCCATGCGCTGCACGTGGCACGAAACGTCTTCAAACGAGTCCGAAAGGGCAGGCTTATGAGGAAGGTTGCTGTATTCTTCACAAACGGCCCTTCGAATAATGAGTCGACCCTCGCCACTGCAATGCTGGAGTTCAAGGGTGCAGACATTGGCCTCGGAGTGATCCGCTCTACGCCCCGCTGCAGTGATGTGAGACGAGCAATGCAGGTAAATATGAAAACAGAATTCAGATTTGGTTACGCCAATGTATTTAGTGACTGCGACTGACAAACAATGAGGAATAACCTTTAACCGTTGCTGGCTGAAAGCATTAAAGGAGTAGTTCACTTAAAAAAAAAAAAATTCTGATAATTACTCACCCCCATGTCACCCAAGATGTCCATGTCTTTCTCTCTTCAGCCAAAGTCAAAACGATTTGGTCATTTCTTAAATAAATAAAAAAAAAATACATTTTATAAGCACAAATGCTCGCCTTATTCTGTAATGCGGGTTCGTGACTCTCCTGTTCAAACTCATTCATCAAAATGAACGAATCTTTTTAGTCTATTTGGTTCATTCAACAAACGAAATACAAAATGACTCAAAAAGATTCGTTCATTTTGTGAATGAGTTGCAAGAGAGAGTCATGAACGCACATCTCAGAACAGAGCAAGGTGAGCATTTGTGCTTATAAAACTTAAAGTTTTTTATTTATTTTTGAAATGACTGATCATTTCTCTTGATAAGACCCTTATTCATCATCTGGTGTCGTTTAAAGCCCTTTGAAGCTGCACTGAAACTCTCATTTGGACCTTGAACCGTTTGGTTCCCATTAAAGTCCATTATATGGAGAAAATCCTGGAATGTTTTTATCAAAAACCTTCATTTCTTTTCGACTGAAGAAAGACAGACATGGACATCTTGGGTGAACTAACCCTTTAACAAATCAGGTCACATATCTAATAATCTATAAAATGATCTAATAAACATACAAGATCCAGAATTTTGAATTCTAAGTTTGAAGTCCATAGACAAAAGTGCAGGTTTTGCATAGAATTGGAATGCTCATTAATTAGTTCTATACATCTACATGCAAGTTTGTTTATTGGGTTTTGGGATAATTAAAGTTCTTAGCTATGAATAAGAGTCATTTCAGCTCCATGTAGCATATTACAGTACCATGTTAAATATTTAATCCTTTCATTGAAATTCCTCCCAAAAGCTGTCAGATTCCAGATCATTTATAACAGTTCAGACAGAATATGTTATCACAGAAATCTTCATTTCTACAGAATCTGGATGCCCATGTTTCACACCCAAATGTCTCAAAATGGAATTTGGAATTTTTTATTTATTATTATTATTTATTTCAGGCAATGGCACAAAAAGTACAAGGCAGACAAAATGTTTGTTATATCATACAGTGCAATTGGAAACAAGAAAAAAAAAAAAAAAAAAACAGAACATATCATATATATATATATATATATATATATATATATATATATATTTATTATTATTATTTTTCTATTTTTTTTTCCTTTTTCTTCTTTCCCCCAATTCAATATTTTCCACAGAATTCTTCAAACAATAAATGCAGTTAATAGTTATTAATGTAATTATTGAAATGTTTGTCTCAGGTTGACGACACAAGAAGCTACATTATTGTTGATGACGGAGAAGTGAATCGCATTAAACAGTGCCTCATTTGTTTTGGTAAGCTCCAGCGCAGACACACACAACAGTTTTAATATATTAAAATCTAATTTATTCCTGTGATCAAAGCTGAATTTTCAGCAACATTACTCCAGTCTTCAGTGTCACATGATCCTTCAGAAATCATTTTAATATGCTGATTTGCTGCTCAAGAAACATTTCTGATATTTATCAATTTTAAAAACAGTAACTCACTGCTTCATATTTTTTGTTTTTTTTTTTACATGTGTAATTTTTTTAGGATTCTTTGAAAAATGGAAAGTTCAACAGAGCAGCATTTGTTTGAAACATAATATTTTTTTGTAAAATTTTAAATGTCTTTACTGTCATTTTTTGATCAATTTAATGCTTGATTAAATTAATGAGAGTTCCTTGTGTGCAGCATAAACCTCCAAAAATATATAATTTTATTCAAATTGAAAGGCAGAAGCAAGCAAGTATCCATTACAGGGAAGTCAATTCCATAATGCATTGTATCAGCGTTCAGTAAAAAATATCCAGTTATGATGGTGAACAACATCAGAGAAATGTTGATTTAAAAATCCTTAGTGTTACGATCCTATGTAAATATTGTTGACCAATATTTCTGTGCATTATTGTTTTGTATGGTTACTCCCCAATGAGGAGCTCTTTTCTATAATGCTCCTATGTAGAGTGTTCCACATCAGACATTTGTGCGGTTCTGTTTCAGTAAGGATGCAGACTTAAGGAAGCTGCTTATGTAGGAAGGTCTTATAACATGGATGTCTTTGTGTTTTCTTCTCCCAGACCGTTTGTCAACCCAGTACCCGGCTGTGGGATAATTCTACAGCCTCCACCTCTACAGATGGATCTGGACCTGTCTTTGCTGCTGGATGGGTCTAATAACATGAACACTCAAGAGTATTTAAAAGCGAAGGAGATTGTTCTGTCTCTGTTAGACAAGATCGAAGTGAGCAACGAGCCGAGCCGAGCGGACGGAAAACCAGGATAGCCGTCTACCAGCAGAGCTCCACATACGGCTCCTCTTACATCCACGAGGAGTTCAGCTTCACGAAGCTTCAGGAGTCGCGGTATCATGAAGCGGCATATTTCTAGTGCACTGAAGCAAGTGGGCGGGACGTCGCATCCTGAGTTTGCTTTGGAGTGGTTGATTACTAACATTATGCTTAAAGCAGAGAGACCACGAAGCAAACGAATGGTTGTGACTGTTTTTGGTGAAAACTCTGAGCACAGCATTGCTCAGCTTGAGTATTTGTCTAAGTTATGTAAGTGTCAGAATGTTGTTATGTTTATCCTCATGGCGGGACAGAGATTCGACTGGACCCGGATGCAGGAGCTCATCAACTTCCTCTGGAGCAACATCTGGTATTTCTGGATGACAGAGAGTACGCCACACGCTTTGTTTACTCCTTCCTGAATATGTTCCACAGTAAGTAATATTACATAAGACCAATGTCGATAGAATTGCTTACTAACCTGGTCTGTTTTTTTATTTATTTTTTTTAGCATTTTCTATAAATATAACCCCCAAAACTCTCTATTATCTGCTTTCCACTTTCTCTTGAATTTAAAGGGATAGTTCACCCAAAAAATGAAAATTTGCTGTTAGTTTACTCTGTCTTTTTTTCTTCAGTAGAAATGTAAAGATTTTAAGTTTGTCCTTGGTGATTCATTGGATGCAAGTTAATGGTATACCGACCGTCACTTTGAGAGTCAAAATAAACATACAGTCAAAACACCTGACGATACAGTAGCCCTCAAACCGTATTCACTTTTATAGCCCTTAATTCTGTAATTGTGGACAAATGTGGGCATAGAGGACTCAGGTGTGATCCTAATTTTTATTTATTATAAATGAATATAAAATTGTATTATAAAGTTTTGTCTATCCATTTATGGTGTTTTTTTTATTTTGAGGTTATTTTTGAATTTATTTACTTCGAAAAGAACCAAATTTTCTATGTAAATTATGCTTATTTTTGTGTTTTTTAATTTTATTTTTAACTACATTAAAATATCATTCCAATAAGTTCTTAGAGCTAAAACCTAAAGATAAAGTGACTTTGCTGTCACCTGGTGTCTTATTTTGGCTTATTTTAGACTGCTCTAAATGACAGTTTTTCCCATTCATTTCTATGGGTGCCCATTTCTATCTAAATACAAGACCAAGGGTTTTTTTTCACCCACTTAACATTGAAGAATTGAGCCAATAAAAATGTGTGTGTTCAGGAGGCAAGCTTAGGAAAAGTAGCCAAGTCTTGTATCCGCTCAGATCAAGGGAAGTATTTAAAAAAAAATAAATCAACTATTTTGCCCACATTTGTCCAGAATACGGTTTTAGGGTTTAAGGTCTTGTTATTAAGGCTGTAAATAATTTTTAGACAGCAATCTCCATTGACAGCAATCTTATGAAGTCATTTTTGCACACAAAAAGTATTCTCGTTGCTTCATAAGATTAAGGTTGAACTACTGTAGTCACATGGACTATTTTAACTATGTCTTTACTACCTTTCTGGGCCTTGAAAGTTCTCAGATTTCATTAAATATATCTTCATTTGTGTCCCGAAGATGAACGAAAGTCATTACGGGTTTAGGAATGACATGAGGGCGAGTAATTAATGACAGAGTTAAACATTTTGGGTGAACTAACCCTTTCATTTTGTTTTGCCTGTACATGGTTTTTGGTAACCATTAACTTGCATTATATGAATCACCAAGGACCACGGTTTCAGCTTAAAATCTTACTGTATATTATATGAATTGTTTTTAGGCATTTTATATTATATGCTAATATAGGCATTATATAAATCACCAAAGACCAGGGTTTTAGCTAAAAAGACACCCACATCTTTGATGGTCAGAGGGTGAGTAAATTAAAAGCAAATTTAAATTTTTGGACGTATTATCACTTTAACAGAAACTGACATCCTCTTTCATCATTTGAAACACGAATATTTACATCTTAAAAACCATGCTGTTGTGTCCATAAAAAATTAGGTATTATTATTATTTAATATAATATTGTTTTTATTAATATTTTAAATATTTTTATTATTTCTGTTTTTAATTTATTTTTTGTTGTCATTTTCAAAAATCAGTTTTAGTTAAACTATATGAAAATGACCAATTTTGCCTACTCATTAAACGACTATTTTATTTTAGTTAACATTTCAAAAATGAAAATGAAATAAAACTTTTAAGTAGTATTATTATTTAATATAATATTGTTTTTATTCATATTTTAAATATTTTTATTATTTCTGTTTTTAATTTATTTTTTTGTTGTCATTTTTAAAAATCAGTTTTAGTTAAACTATATGAAAATGACCAATTTTGCCTACTCATTAAACGACTATTTTATTTTAGTTAACATTTCAAAATGAAAATGAAATAAAACTTTAAGTAGTATTATTATTTAATATAATATTGTTTTTATTAATATTTTAAATATTTTTATTATTTCTGTTTTTAATTTATTTTTGTTGTCATTTTCAAAAATCAGTTTTAGTTAAACTATATGAAAATGACCAATTTTGCCTACTCATTAAACGAATATTTTATTTTAGTTAACATTTCAAAAATGAAAATGAAATGAAAATATTTTTTGTTGTTGTTTTTTTTTTCATGGTTTAAGTTTTAATTAAACTTTAGTTAAACTTTTTGTTTAGTTAAACAACTGCTGTTGTTTTTGTAGGAGGAATCTTACCCCGGTCACTGGTAGAGACCCGTGATTGCCGTGGGTTTGTGCCGAGGCCTGTTGAATTTGCCCAAGACACCACAGAGAGGTAAATCTTTGAACATCTAATCACAAAGATTAGCATATTTTCAAAAGCAGAAGCATGCATTTGTGTATACACTGTACATGGTGAGGCAGTTGGTTATAATCTGGACTCAATGAAAGAATAGAATCCCTTAGTTTGAATATGATTCCATATAAATGTGTTTCAGAGATTTTCAGTGGATTGTACCCACTGATGCGCCCACCGAAGACCTCCTCACAACAGAAGAACCTCTGGAGGAATATGATGCTTATGATGAGCAAAGTACAGAACCAATCGCTGGACCCAATCAACTTGAGGACAATGAACGTTTTACAGAAGAGCCCATAGAGGTCCAACATCTAGCCTCCAAAAACTAAAGGTGCTGAATCCAGATCTTTCTGGCCTCATATACTGTAGCTGCTCTTCCTTCTTTGAAGATCTCTGCCGTAGTGTGCATGTATCCTCACACACATTAAAAATGCATAAGCTGTTTTCATGACATAGTTCAGTATTCAGTACCATGGGGAATTAGTGGAGTGTACTGTTTGTTTCCAACAGCACGATGTTTCCTTGAAAAGAGATTCTGGCCGTGTCTGTGCATTCGCATGTGTCCAGTTGGCACTACAGCCAGCAGACTAAGAAGTGCTTGCACTTTTGGTACGGTGGTTGTGACGGAAATGAAAACCGATTTTTACGGAGGATCGAGTGCTTTAGAGAGTGTGGGTCCACAGGTAAATTCACCACAGCTTGTTTAATGATATTTTGGCTTTGGTTTACTAATATTAATTATTTACTGTATTATTATTATTGCATTTGAATGTATAATACATAAATATAATTATTATATATGAATATATAATGTGTTAACTATTATATTAAAGCTTTAAAGGAGTAGTTCACGTTTAAAAAAAACTTTTGCTGATAATTTACTCATCCTCATGTCATCCCATGTCCATGTCTTTCTTTTTCAGTTCGAAAGAAATTAAGGTTTTTGGTGAAACATTCCAGGATTTTCTCCATATAATGGACTTCAATGGGACCAAACGGTTCAAGGTCCAAATGAGAGTTTCAGTGCAGCTTCAAAGGGCTTTAAACGATCACAGACGATGAATAAGGGTCTTATCTAGCGAAACGATCGGTCATTTCAAAAATAAATTAAGCTTTATAAGCACAAATGTTCGTAACTCGTTCATCAAAATTAATGAATCTTTTTTGAGTCATTTCTGCTCAAACAGAGCAAGGCGAGCAATTGTGCTTATAAAACGTAAACTTTGTTATTTATTTTTCAAATGACTGATTGTTTCGCTAGATAAGACCCTTATTCATCATCTGGAATCGTTTAAAGCCCTTTGAAGCTGCACTGAAACTCTCATTTGGACCTTGAACCGTTTGGACCCATTGAAGTCCATTATATGAAGAAAATCCTGGAATGTTTTCATCAAAAACCTTAATTCTTTCACTGAAGAAAGAATGACATACATGTTTTATATTGAACTACTATTGCATTCATGCCTAAATTACATTTAGGGTTTTAAGCATTTCTAATAATTTCTTTATCATTTTAATAGATATATATTGTATGCTTTCTTTTTATGTCGGCCTTTAAAATGTAGAGTTTTAATATTGCATAAAGGATTTTAAGCATTTATAATTATATATTTCTGTTTGCTAAATTAGATGCTTTATTTTTGTGAGCCAATACAGAGTTTTAAGATTGTTCAAATTATTCCCACAGAATCTGAAAATCTTCCAGGGGATCGATCCAGTGTATTCAAGGGTAAAGGACATTTACTTGGCAGATATGCCGTAACACTGTTTTTATATAATTATAAAACTGACTTTTTGCCACACCTGCCAATTGCCAGTGACTTAAGAAAATGTACTACCCATAAATATTTTTTTTTTACCAGCAAAGAAACATACATTTTACAAACTGTTATCCAAGAGCACTGTTAAGTTTGACTGTGGGTGGTTTGTGAATACGAGTGTGTACTAAAATACCTCATTAAAACTCTGTTTTGTTTTCTTTTTTCTCAGACATTTGCCAGCTTGAGTATGACACAGGAACTTGCTCAAACTTTGCATTGAAATGGTACTTCAACTTCCGCAGTGGTGAATGCGCCCAGTTCTGGTACGGAGGCTGTGAAGGGAACAGCAACCGGTTCTGCACTCAGGAGGACTGTGAGAAACGCTGTCTCAGGGCCAAAAAAACATCTCCTAACAAATCCAAACTGTGATATCTAAATGCAAAATCCATTCATATCTACGTTTGGCAGCTTCTGGATTCATGATTGTATTCTCATCATGGATTATCAAATGCCAGCCCTAGAGGCAAGTCTTGAAGTTTTCACTAAATGTGTTTGTACAAATGAGTTAATACAGGCCTAATGATTTAACAGCTGTTGCGTAGGGCCTTAATTTGGAAAATGAAAAACGGTCTATTTGATTACAAGAGCAGAATTAGTTTAAAGTTGAAGGATGTAATTTATGCATAAATAGCAACACCAGAAATAGTTGCAAAATTCAGTTTCACTTCATCTCAAGTCATTGGCTGAGACAATGTTGTTGGACAGCTTAAATGAACAGAGTGCAGTTTGGTGCTATTAGTGGTGCAACAAAAGGCATCTTCACCTTTAACATAAACCTTTTTTAATCACCTTTATAAAACCTGAATTTCACAATATTCCCTGAGTTGGACTGGCCATGCCTTATTAAATGCAACTGTTAAGTGGAATAAAAATATTATGAAATTAAGAATATGTTGTACTTCATTTCTATTTTAGAAGCCCCTACATTTTGACAATTATAATCAAAGTAGTCTTTAATGCACGTTTCAGGCTATATGATGTTTAATAAGCACTAAACAACAAAGTGTTGAAGTTAAAGCCTCAGAGACCCAACATTTACATTGCATTTAAGGTGTTGTCAGTTCTCACTTGCACTGTAAAAAATATTTGTTGTTAAAGTAAGTAACCTGGTTGCCTTAAAATTTTAAGTTAATTGAAATGGAAAAAGTGAGTTAATGAGAATGGAGAATGGATTTATCTATCAGAAACTCAATTATATGTTATCTTAACTAAATAAATAATTTAAGTTGATTTGACAAAAGAAAAAATGTTGTGATTACTAATCATGAATTTTTTTTTTTTTTTTTACAGTGTGGCCTGGAATCGAGTCCATGGCCTTGGCGTTGCTTGTGATACGCTCCCAAGTATTGATATTGATATTTATTTTCCTCCTAAAAAGTGTTTCTGGGAAGCCACTGGATATAAAATCAGAAAACTGTCTAAATTGGAAATTGAGACTAACTAAACATTGGGAATTGAGAAAAAACAAACATTATAGGTCATCCAAAACAGCCAACAAAAGCTGGGAAACCCCAATTTTCCCACCAAAATGAAAACACTTGATAGTCTGATCTGCTATTGTATGTTGCCGTAAACCATATTCACATTGTTATTTTATTTCTTGATGCTTCAGTGAGTCTCTGAGGGTTTAGAGTCCCATGTTAAAAGCTGAAGTGTGTGTTTAGATGTTCAAATACTCTTCCTATCCCAGTTTATAAAGAGGCTGCTCATTGCAGAGCCAAGGGTTGAGCGTGAAGTCCAGCTCCGCCTCTCTAGATGTCATTTGGGATTAATGGGTGGAGCCAGAAGGTGGCAGACAGACAACCAATGGCAGACATTGTCATTAGGGTTGCTATTCTATATCCAGCTTTATGATGCGTCACAGGAACAGCACAAAATGACGTTTTCAATTTTCATTTTATAAGATTTAATGACAATCAACAGGTTCAGGTTAGTGTTGTAAAAGCACACAGTAAAATTGAGAACGTAGTACAGCCACTTTCAGTCCGTTAACTTCGAATCACACAATGTTATCGACCACCATTAACTGTCCTGTCGGTTTAAGTGCAATCTCCGGAGGCCGGTCAGATATCCCCGTGGTATTATTGCTGATGTGAAGCATGTTCAGCCCTTATTCAGAGAGGAGGATAGTCTCCCTCAGAGACGACGTTGAGAAAGCACAGGGAATGTCCTTAAGCGAAACATATTAGCACTAAACAGAATCGGCAGTCCACAGAGAACTTTCTATATCATTCATCAGCAAAAAAAATATTTCTCACGCCATTTAAAATGGCTGAAACCAGGACCGATATCATGACGAGAACGAGTGGCCATTCACACAGAACGCGTTTTTACATTTCACTGCGCTGACTTTTCCATAGTTGTTCAATGTAAACATACTAGATGGACATCTTTAACCATTTTTCAGCTTTTGGTACATGAAACGGCATTCTATAAAAGCAATGATCTCTAGACTTAAAAGGAGTAGTTCACTTTAATAAAAAAAAAAACCTTTTGCTGATAATTTACTCACCCTCATGTCATCCAAGATATCCATGTTGTTCTTTCTTCAGTTGAAAAGAAATTAAGGTTTTTGATGAAAACATCTCAGGATTTTTCTCCATATAATGGACTTCAATGGAACCAAACTGGTTCAAGGTTCAAATGAGAGTTTCAGTGCAGCTTCAAAGGGCTTTAAACTACACCAGACGATGAATAAGGGACTTATCTAGCCGAAATCGATTGCTTATTTAAAAAATTAATTAAAAAGTTTAAGTTTTATAAGCTCAAATGCTCGCCTTGCTCTGTTCTGTGATGCACGTTCGTGACACTCCTGTTCGAACTCGTTCATCAAAATAAACGAATCTTTTTCGAGTCATTTGGTTAAATGACTCTAAAAAAGATTTGTTTGTGCTTATAAAACGTAAAGTTTTTATTTATTTTTAAAATGAGCGATCGTTTCGCTAGCATAAGACGCTTATTCATCGTCTGGAATCGTTTAAAGCCCTTTGAAGCTGCACTGAAACTCTCAATTGGACCTTGAACCGTTGGACCCCATTGAAGTCCATTATATGGAGAAAAATCCTGGAATATTTTCAACAAAAACCTTAATTTCTTTTCAACTGAATAAAGAAAGACATGGACATCTTGGATGGTATAGGGGTGAGCAAATTATCAGCAAAATTTTTTTAATGTGAACTACTACTTTAATTACACTGATCTCTGTCTTTTTTTTTTTTTTTTTAACAGCAAAAATGCGGTCTGTGTGTAACCGGCCCTTAACAATGTTTAATATACTCTCAGCCCTACCACTACAATACCTTTTATTAAAGAATAAACACTACATATAGTCTAAGGAAATATTCACAACCAAACTAAAGTACTGTATGATAATAGTATAGTAGTTTTTTTTTTGTCAATTCATCTTTTTCAGTACTACGACATGAGCTCAGGTTTCAAAAGTGTCTTTTTCTCAAAAAACAAGCGTCTTTGTACAAGTATCAAGGCAGTATAACAAAACCCCCAACATGTTTTTTTGTCACATTATCACCCATAATCAAACACACTCTCCTAACATGGAGTGTATTCAGTGAATTCATTTAGTGCAGCCCCTGCATGGCATTTTAAGTGCATTTTAAGTGAAATATTTGGTTAAATGTTGCTGTATTTTTAACTTAACGTTTAAGTTTGTTGTTATATTTAGTGTAAATTTGTCTGTTCATATTTATTCGAGAGAGTTCATTAATTTTAAATCACCTTATTTTTTTGTGCCAGAACAAATACAGATCAGATTCAATTATTCTTAAACGAACTGAATGAACTTTAGTTTTAGGCTCCTGAATTCCACCTATTTTAAATTATAAGTGGCTTACAGTTTTAAAGTATCTTCCCCAGCACTGCTGGTTTAGTACATCAGTTTTGTTTGTCAAGTATCTCTGCAGGTGTAAACAAGAACACAATCAATAGAAGTAAAATTATCTCCAATATGTTGAAACTAAAGTAAAATTATTCCACAATATTCTTTGAATGAAAATGTTTGGGCAAAGAAACGCTTGGTGAATCCTTGGAGGATCTTGATGTGAAACATTAATATTTCAGACTCTTTATCAGTCAATTCTCTGATCTTATAGCATGGGGTTCAAAAAGTCTGAGACCAATAGTAAAATCATTCATGTGCGATCATGTTTTTCGTTAGGGCTGTCAAACGATTTATTGCGAGTAATCCAAAATAAAAGTTTGTGTTTACATAATATACAGTATGTGGGTGCACTGTGTATAATTTTATATATATAAATACACACATGCTTGTATATATTTAAGAAATATTTTCATACTGTATATAGATTTATATATAATTTATATGATATGCAAATATAAATATTTTATATATAAATAATATTTTTTTCTTAAATATACATGCATGTGTGTGTATTCATATATATACAAAATAATTATACACAGTGCACCCACATATATTATGTAAACAAAAACTTTTATTTTGGATGTCGATTAATCTAGTTTTCTTATTTATTTATTTATTAAATTCCATGTTCTCCAGCATGGTTTGATAATATTGAGCAGTGTTATTTCTGTCAGGACCACTATTGTCAAATTAATTAATTATTGTTAATTAATAAAAAAACCCTTAGGGTTAACAAAACTTAACTAAAGTGACCTGCCAGAACTGACGCTATATTTAAGAGTTTTTTTAGTTAAAAATAATAACACTGAGCTTCAATGTAAGTAAAATCTGACTGTCTCCTCATGATTAATATCACAAATTTGTTTAGGAATTGTTCAGAATTTTTAATATTTCTCATTCACTTCATTATAACTTTATTTATTTCCAGATTTATCTGATATTTTACATGTGGTTTCAGACATTTGAACCCCAGTTGCTTCCTACTTCACCATTGGATAGCAGAATGTGGAATCATGCCATTTGAAAAGGGTAAAGAGAAAACCAGAGAAAGAAGCGAAGCTCAATGTTTTCCAAGAGTGGTTCTGAATGCGTGCGCATCTCAGTTGTTTGTAAAGTGATAAAGAAAGGGTCTTTTCCCCTGCTTTTCTTTCAGAGGCTTTTCTCCTGTCCCCGAACAGCCTCAGATTTGGCCTCGTCTCCGAACTGCTGGAGATCCTCGCTGTGCCCGCAGGGTCATCCCAGCTGTCATCGGGAATCTTCCAAAACTCCTGGTTTCTGTTTTGAGGACGAGCACCTACGGCGTTCTGAAGCCCCATGGTAAAAGCAGAATCCTTTGAAACTTATAACAATTCCTGTCACACTTTGATAATGTTCACACAGATGGCGTTCTATGGTTGTTGTTGTTCTTGGGGAACTGTGGAGATGGAAGCAGATGTCTAACGTCAGTGAGAGGATTCGAGCGTTCAACACAGAACATGGTGGAGTAGGGCCCTATAAAATCCGTTTTATTTTTTCCCAAATTTCCATTTTATTTTTTCCCAAATTCCGTTTTTTCTGTTTTAATTTGTGCAAATTCCGTTTTTTAGGTTTTAATTTTTGGGAATTAAATTTTTTTACCCTTTACTGTTATTTTAGTTGTAAAAGGAGTGTGCTTTTTATTCCGTGATTGCAGAAATTATAGGGCCCTAGTGGAGTAATGGTGAAAGAGGCGAAGGTATGGACACATAATTAAACCCTATTCCATGATAATTATTTTGCGCCATACTCACATTTAGTCCAATCCCATGCAAGACGATTGTTAATTATATATGAAAGAGTTCAGATGCAAAAGCCTTAAATGCCATTTAAAATTTTCTTCTAAAATGACCATTTTTATCAAGCTTGTATATTTAAGTTCAGTAATTTCACTTAAATGGCAATGAAGATTACCTATTAATTGTCATTTAAGTGAAATTATTGAACTTAAATATACAAGCTTGATAACAATGGTCATTTTAGAAGAAAATTTCAAATGGCATTTAGAGGCTTTTGCATCTGAACTCTTCATATTATAATTATATTAGGGCTGTGCAAAGATTAATCCAATCTGCTACGGGTAATTCATGAATGCTAAATTGTATATTGTCAAACTCATTTACATGCCAAACATGACTGAACTATAAGGTTATAATCTACTGTACATGTCAGCTAACTCTCTTTAATTTGCAACTAAATGTCAACTAACTCTCATTAGACTAGAGTATTAGTAGATCGAGTAAGTAGAATAAGCTGACATCTTAAGATTGTAAAACTGGCTCAGACATAATTGATAACACTTTAAAATTAATAATTCTTCTTGGGAAATTTCATATTCATAAAGCCAAAGTAATGTCTATAAAACCCTCTTTTACTTTCTTTTGTAAAGATGTTAAAATATTCCATGACTCTTTGAATTCAATAACTAGAAATAAGAAGTGCATAAAAACATCTCAAATTTTGGAAAAATAGTTTGTAGAGTTTAATGTTTTAAGATCTGTTATGTGTTGTCCCCATTATGTGTTTGTCTTATGTTTGATGTAAAATGTCATTATAAGCTTTTATGAAAGTTTGAAAAAAAAAAATAAAATAAGCTGACATGTACTTGCAAAGTTAGTAGTCAGTTTAATGTCTGTTGGAGAGCTAGAATAAAGAGTTAGCAGATATTAAGCTGACAGTACTAATACTCAACTGAGATAAGTGTCATAGTTGCAAAATGACTTATAGTTAATAGAATGGACAAGTTGCTACCAAATTGCATTATGGCAAGTGCATTTATAGCTAAACCGTATGTATAATGTTTACTAAGAAATGATGCTTATATTGTCTTTTTCAGACATGAAAGGAAATGTTAATGGAGTTTGGCAGGAGTGATAATTCAGGACGGTTCACCTGTCCAGTGTGGTCTGTCTCTCATAGGGTGGTGGTTATACCTTACTGCGCAGCAGACCCCCTGATGGATGCTCTGGGTACTGCATTCAGACGAGTTCTTGGCTTTGTCCTTGTTATTGTTTGGCTCGTTGTCTTTGATGATGTCGTACTGGCGGCAGAAGAGCGCGATCACACCTGAAAGAGACAAAATGACATGCACCCATCCAGCTTATAGTTAAACGGAAGAGCAGCGTGGTCGTAATTGTGTGAGGCTTACGGTTTCATCCGCTTCAGTTATTTAGGCCTACCTGTACAAAAACACTCCGTTATGATGCCTGATATTACAGACTGGTATTTGTTATCATATTTGCGCTAAGTACAAATACTAATGCTATTTACACTGAATGCAGAAGTGTAACACTAATTTACACAGTGTAAAGAGCAAATAAAAGTTTTTTCTTTCCACTAAGTGTAAATAGTTGTTAAATGCAAAATGTTAGTATAAAATGTTAAAAATGTTATAATTAGTGCAAATTGTGGCAGATAGTATTTACACCTCAGTACATTATAAAACTATATGCAATAATAACAACATATTCAGTGTATATGATTATATTTATTAAAATCATAAATGGATGCTGCCTTATGGGACATAACTTGTACTTGGCATTCCCACTATTAAATACCAGTTAGGCAGTTTATTTGTACTTTTCTTGATTGTTATTTAAAATAAATGTAACCACAGCCACGTCCAAGTGATCTGAGGGCGCGAGTGATTACAAGAGGTAAAAACGATATAAATACTGTTCGTTTCTCACACAAACCGCTCGTTTCGCGTCTTAGGCCATCAATGTGTACTTACATTTACTGAGTCTTTAAATCATGTTTAATTTTGACTTCTCTGTGCATGCTCTTTGAGGTGGTGACCATAGACCTCCATTATATGACTGACAGACAAGAACAGTTTGACCTAAAAATATCAAAATTGAAAAAACTGTGGAAACAAAGACACCTACATCTTGGATGCCCCTGAGGTAAGCTAAACTAAACCAAAAATTATTTTCTAAAGTGAACTATCCCTTTAATTATTATCATATGATTTCAATGTATTATCATAATCATAAACACAATGATTTAATGATTTGGAAGAGCTCACCTGCCCACATGATCAGAACCACCACAATGATGATGATCTCTCCTGCCCTGAGCTGAGCGTTCTGCCCAACTTCCTCCATGGTGACTTCGTCTGGCAAGAACACAACGACATCATTAGTGGTAAGTCAAATATTGATTATAAATAACGCCAATAATCCCATATTTTGTATGATCACACTTTCATTAGTAAATCATACTGAAAATGTTCAAATCTACTCATACAGCTGTTTCATATAATTCTGTATCATGTTTGCTACCTCAGTTCAATTTTTAGAGTCACTGTAAAATCTATATATAAAAAAAACTATTCAATGAAGCGCAACCTTGGTACTATTATATCAGAGACTACTTAAAAATCTCTCAATGTCCCTATGTTGCAGCACTGTAGATAGATTAAAAACATGAGCTAATCACGGGTTATTGATTGACTGGGATGAACTGCATCTTTAATGAAACTAATGGATCTTAAAGACAGTCTTAGGGCTGAATTGTTCTTATTTATTTGATTGTTTATCACTGAGTTGAGAAGTAAAAGAAGAGCACAGAGCAGCTGAGTGATGAATGTCTTATTATTGGTGATTTTTAGTCCAGAAACAGTCTTTATTATTATAATTAAATTAAGAATTAAGTGTTGCCAAATTTAAGGCTTAATCAAATGTTTCTTCAAGAAATGATGCATTTCTTAAAAGAGTAGTTCACTTTTAAAATAAAATTTTGCTGATAATTTACTTTCATCTGTCAAAAAGAAATTAAGGTTTTTGATGTGAACATTCCAGGATTTTCTCATATAATGGACTTCAATGGGAACCAAATGGTTCAAGGTCCAAATGACAGTTTCAGTGCAAACTGCAAACTGTTCAAAGTGCTTTAAACGATTCCAGACGATGAATAAGGGTCTTATCAAGCGAAACGATCGCTCATTTAAAAAATAAATAACAAAGTTTAAGTTTTATAAGCTCAAATGCTTGCCTTGCTTTGTTCTGTGATACGCGTTCGTGACTCTCCTGTTCGAACTCGTTCATCAAAATGAACAAATCTTTTTTCTAGTCATTTCGTTTGTTAAATGAACCAAATGACTCGAAAAAGATAGTTCATTTTGATGGCTGATTGTGACTGATTGTTTCACTAGATAAGACCCTTATTCATCATCTGGAATCATTTAAAGCCCTTTGAACAGTTTGCAGTTTGCACTGAAACTCTCATTTGGACCTTGAACCGTTTGGTTCCCATTGAAGTCCATTATATGGAGAAAAATCCTGGAATGTTTTCATCAAAAACCTTAATTTCTTTTCGACTGAAGAAAGAAAGACATGGACCTCTTTGGATGACACGGGGTGAGTAAATTATCAGCAAAAGTTTTTTTTTTTTTTTTTTTAAAAGTGAACTACTCTTTTATTACTTTTTTTTATAATAAGTAGTCAAAAACAGTCACTCAAAAAAAAAAAAAACCATCCGTCTTTCTCTTCCTCTCATGATTTATTGAAATATTTGGGCAAGCTAAGAAGGCTATATGGTTGTCGAGAAAAATGAATGATAATAGATCAACTGATGTTATTTCAGTATTGAAGTGATTAATTAAATCCCAACAGAGAATTATCACAAGCTGATATTGTAGATGATTTGAAGATTTTTGAAGTTTGATGGCTGCTTTCATCTATATTTATAAGTAATGTTTGCTTGTAAAACTACTCTCATATTTGTGTGTATATTTATTTATTTTTCCTCATCAGATATCTCTCTCTTTTATTTTTTTGATGTTATAATAATAATAAGCACACTTATACCCACAGTATTCAGTAGCTGTGTCATATAGTGGTGATGTGTGTGTGTGTCAGTACCTTTGCTTTTAGAGGCCTGTGTTTCTGCTTCTTTGGGGGTTTTGAAATGCAGCGGTTCACTGAGGGGACTCGGTCGCTGAAACTGATAGACTGAACGTGCACAATATAGTCCGTATCTGCCTCCAGATCCCACAATGCACAGCTCCTCGTGGTAGTGTTCACTTCTTGGATAAAGCGCAGCATGCGAACGTCTTTTTCTGTTATGGAGAGATGAAACTAGCATTTAACCAAATGCTTTCTCTTTTGTGAGATGCTTTAGTGCTGAGTGTGTGACCTTTCCTTTCTCTCACACACACACATCTTCTGATTACCTGTTGTGTGATGGCAAACCCGATGACTGGCTCTCCGTCCGGGGTGTCCCATGTCACCACAGCTGAGCTGTCCTTTAAATCTCTGATGGACACGTTCACCGGAGCAGCCAAACTGTCTGAGAAGAACAGAGAGCACTTCATTCAAGTAATCATCACAATAGCAGACCTCTGATCCACTTGAAGTAAACTCCAGTTCTTACTCTCTGACATGAACTTCTCCAGATTTAACATCAAATGTACCCCTTTTTATTATTTTAATGCACATTCCGCTCTTATTTATCTACACTCATCTCATATAATGAGTGAAAATAGAAGTTTCATTTTTAGTTTGACTTTTTCTGTAAGATCCCAGTCTTTTAGCTACACTCACCTAAAGTATTATTAGGAACAACTGTTCTCATTAATGCAATTATCTAATCAACCAATCACATGGCAGCTGCTTCAATGCATTTAGGGGTGTGGTCCTGGTCAAGACAATCTCCTGAACTCCAAACTGACTGTCAGAATGGGAAAGAAAGGTGATTTAAGCAATTTTGAGCGTGGCATGGTTGTTGGTGCCAGACGGGCCGGTCTGAGTATTTCACAATCTGCTCAGTTACTGGGATTTTCACACACAACCATTTCTAGGGTTTACAAAGAATGGTGTGAAAAGGGAAAAACATCCAGTATGCGGCAGTCCTGATGAGTCTCGATTTCTGTTGAGATATTCAGATGGTAGAGTCAGAATTTGGCCTAAACAGAATGAGAACGTGGATCCATCATGCCTTGTTACCACTGTGTAGGCTGGTGGTGGTGGTGTAATAGTGTTGTTTGGCACACTTTAGGCCTCTTAGTGCCAATTGGGCATTGTTTAAATGCCACGGCCTACCTGAGCATTGTTTCTGACCATGTCCATCCCTTTATGGCCACCATGTACCATCCTCTGATGGCCACTTACAGCAGGATAATGCACCATGTCACAAAGCTTGAATCATTTCAAATTGGTTTCTTGAACATGACAATGAGTTCGCTGTACTAAAATGGCCCCACAGTCACCAGATCTCAACCCAATAGAGCATCTTTGGGATGTGTTGGAATGGGAGCTTCGTGCCCTGGATGTGCATCCCACAAATCTCCATCAACTGCAAGATGCTATCCTATCAATATGGGCCAACATTTCTAAAGAACGCTTTCAGCACCTTGTTGAATCAATGCCACGTAGAATTAAGGCAGTTCTGAAGGCGAAAGGGGTCAAACACAGTATTAGTATGGTGTTCCTAATAATCCTTTAGGTGAGTGTATTTCAGTTCTCATATGAGCCCCAGCCTCTTGTGCTTCATCTGTAATATAACATGTAGGTGTTTGTGTGTGTTTGTCGAATGTTGAAGTGTTCTCGGGTTTGTTGAACGAGTGCCGTGTGCTCCATAGAGCTCAAACGCTGTTCTTTCTCTACTCTACCTACATTGTTTAGACGCCACTATTTTACACACATTGGGTTAAAATGCTATTTCTAGGAGATAGAGGACGTGGTAACGAAGCCGTTTGGAGGGATGATGTGCGAGAATCTCACCCACCAGTATGATTTATGGCGGCCCAGATAAAAAAAATAAATTGTATGCATATAAGCCCCTCTATGCCTACATGTCAGGTGATTGACAAAAAATGTTTGTAATGTATTGCTACAGTGAGCACAGAATCTTTGTAAGTGTAAATGGATTGCATTCATGTTTTATGCATAGGTCTATGCTATGCACTTTTCCCCAAGCATTTTAATCCTTTATGAACTATATGTGAACATTTGAGGTTTTTGAGAGATTTGTTTGTATGTATATATATAATCATACCCATTTTGTCTTCACTAGCCTGAATGCATTAATATCATGATCAGAGTAGTGAATGACTCATGAATGACTCTTATAAACAAATACTCAATGTCAAACTCTGAATCGTTCTAATCTAAACACTGTCATTAAATCAGTATAAGTGGTTCTTGTCTTGCTGAACAGCAAGACGTTATTTTTAGTATTTAGAAATGTTACTTATTGCATACTGAAAAATTGTTTCCAATCAGAAACTGCTAGTAAATTTCACAATTACAAAGAAACAGCACATTGAATTAAACATGACATTTTTAAGCAGAAAGATTAAAATAGCATTTTCTTGTAAAACTCTTAATTTTGTTTTTACAGTGTGTGTACATAAGGCTCGTACTATGCTTTTTAACGTCTTATATTCACCTTTTTTAGTGTATAATGTAATTTAAATAATTCCCGGCCTAAGGCATACGCGGTTGCGTTAGTTAACAGTGTGTTGAGTTATGGTGAGGGATATTTTCCAAACACACTTGAATTATTGACCAATCACAACACACTGGTCCAGCCGACCAATCAGAGCTCACTGCGCTTTTCAAAAGGAGGGGCTGAATAGAGACCGGAACTAAACAGGGGTTCTGTTTAGAGTTCCGTTGTTACCATAGCATTCCTGACAGACTGGAAATAGAGGTGCTGCACCAATGTCAAATATGTGCAAAATCATGTTTGCAAAATCATGAAAACATTTTCTAGTTGTAAAAACAAAATCAAGACTTTGAAAAAGGACATTACAGGTCCTTTTAAAGAAAGAGAGAATATTCCCTGAAACAGTTGTACGACTTTCTCTTGAACCATGATTCTCTTCAAACTGAAAAATGACCATGGAAGTGACAGTTTATGCTAATGCATGCTGAAAATGTGTACATGCATTTGTCTTCTGACATCTTTAGAAGATGACGCATAAAATCAAGCTTGTGTAGCTAGAAGCATCTGTCGAGTATGTTTCGGCATAATAGCTCCCTAAGACATGGTTGATGGTGCATCTGTTTGGTGCTTGTAGTATATAGACTCCCCTATAGGCTGTAGAAAGGCATTCTGGGAGCAAAAACATTCACATGCTGTTGAATTATAAATGAAGCACACCACATAGATGTAGAAGACGGGCTGGAACACATAAATCTGACACTTAATTCATTCACTTTATTGGGATTTGTTCAGATATTGATTCAGAAGATATAGACATCTGCATTTAATTCATTACAAAACATTATTTTACAACACTTTAAATTAATAATGATTTTTGTGTTTTTTTAATAAATAGCCATGTGGTGATGTTATATATTCTGCTCTGGTAAACTCTAGGTTGTTTAATTGAATCTCCTTACAAAATCAACTGGGACTGAAAATAAAGAATGACTCAATCTAGAAAACAGATCAAGATGATTGTAATAAAGGAGGAATAAAATGAAGGAAGGCTTTGGAGTGAACTAATAATGCTCCTCTGAGGGTTTTTGACTTTCATTTTGTTCAAAGCCTCGCTATACGAACCGTTAGATTTCTTTTGAGATTATGCTGTTTTACACAAAATGAATAAGCCAATGAACAAGCCACATACTGTGAGAGGGCAGTTTCATAGGTATGAAACAATATAGTTAATTAGCTGTAGGCTATTTATAGTTGTCAAGCAATGTCACAATATGAAGAAAAATGTAAGAAAATATAAGAAAATGTGCCGTTTCAACAGTTTATGTAAAACTAGTTGTCATTGCAGTACTAGTGAGTGTGTGTTTGTGAGGGAAAATGCATATTTTAACTTTATATGGAAACAAGTTTGTGTTGATAGCCATGCATGAACTGTTTATGGAAGAGATTCACCACAAATTCTCCTTTTGTGTTTCACAACATACTGGCTTATGACGAGACATGAGGGTGGGTGATTAATGACAAAATGTGCATTTTTGGGTAAGCTATTCCTTTAAAGGCACAATATGTAAGATTTTTTTGCTACAAGAGGGCGCAGTTTTCAACAATAACAAAGGCGTAGGTTGATGACGCAGTGACGAGCTGAATGATGGGACTTGCTGTCAAGCTGATGGATCTAATAATGTTTATGGATGAGTGCAAACATTCGTATTTTTTAACTTTACAGTGGTATGAAGCAGGTCGCGAGACCGATATCACACGTAAGTCCTGCAGATATAAGGATATTTAATTCTACCGAAATACCCGCAAGTGCTGGATTACTCACACAGGTCAGTTTATTAGACAAATTAAACTTGTGAGGTAACGCAGCGCTGCTTAATTTTGTCTTACGTTACACTATCACACTAAACGGCATTTAAATGTCTGTTGAAAGTTATAATGTTATACTACGTGTTAGTTCGTTTGCAATACGAAACTAGAATACCATACTGACCATATTCTAACTTTCATCATGTTGCGCTAATATTATGTCATTGATTTGTTTTATGTACATTTGCTCACCCTTCTAAAAAGTCGTGACTCGTGAAGCTCTGTCAAGTTCAATTTAGTCGCGGACGCTAGCTCTTAGCATCTCAAAAACGCCACGCTGATATTGATCCTCATTTTAGTTCTTGTTTGTCCCAAAATCTGCTTGCCATGGTCTATGTTTGAAAGAAACAAGAACTGCGTGCCGCTAAACGTTACGCACTACGCAGTTGCCCACGTCTGTCGCCATGGTTACGTCATGGCTATGGCAGTATGAATGGAAACCGAGGATAGCGCTGATTTTTTTTCTGGGACGGCTACTTATTTAAAATTGAATTCTCTGAAATGAAATAAAAAAAATCTTTGGAGACTTTTTTGGGATATAGTAAGTGTACAACTGCAGGAAAGTGATTTTTGGATATTTTATTACAAAGTTCTTACATATTGTACCTTTAAGCCGTTAATCACATCATATTATTTTTTACTGTGCTGACCTGGATTGCTCAGCCAAGTGCTTGGGCCTTTTCTTTTAGCATTTTCTCGTCTTCTCAGCCACACTTTCATTTCAGTGTTTAATGCTTTTCCCTAAAGTAAACTTGCGACGTATTTTCTACTGAAAGCTCAATCTCCTGTCACTGGAGCCTCTAAAAGCATCAAGGAACTGATGGTTGCAGCTGCCAGAAGACAGTTTACATCCTGATTCATGGCTTTTCCCACTTTACTAGCGGTTGAATATGGTGCATTAAGATATAAAATTTATAGCCCATTAAGTTGAAGTAGGTTGTAGTAGTTTGGATTTATTATTTTGCTGGTTCTGGCTGCATTAGAGGAGGCTTCTTTACGGTGCAGCATTTATGTGTCCTGCTTAAATTAGGTGGTGACAGCATCACTTAAGCATCTATCACTTATGTCTTTCTCTAAATGCACTTTGAAGAGATTTGCATGCCAAATCATCTGAAAACTATTACAAAAATATATTATTATATTTAATAGTGAATACTGCAAAAAGACTATATTCGTAATTTCAAATAGCCTACACAAGACACGTTGTCTGCTGTGTTTTGCGGTGCTTTATATTTTCCCAGGCTCTCCACATCACATCATTAGGCTACACATGCCACATGTGCCCACAACTGTATTGCAATGCCTCATCGGATGTCACAATTAATGGGATGTGCAACAGTCCCCAGAAATGCATTATTTTTAATGGAATGAAATCTTGTAAACTCACCAGCCAAGACCCACGACACCCCAAAACAGCTCAGAAGGAGCATCAATGTGGGCATGAAGACCCTCCTCATCCTCTCCACGCTGGCAGGATGTGGATGTCTCGCATTCACGTCGATGAATGTCTGAAGCTTGTGTTTTAGCTCCACACACCAGATATGCTACAGTTACATCGTTCAGCAGCGGATGTTCATATGAACACATTTAAACGGAGACATTTCTTGTCTTTGCGATGTTTTTACATACGGCTGTCTAGCAGACTGACTGAGGGAGAATGTGGAGAGCCTGTAGCATCTCTCTCTCTCTCTCTCTCTCTCTCTCTCTCTCTCTCTCTCTCTCTCTCTCTCTCTCTCTCTCTCTCTCTCTCTCTCTCTCTCTCTCTCTCTCTCCATCGGCACACACACACACTCTCGCACTTTGATTATGCGTCTCTCTCACATTCGCGATTTCAATATAGGTGCTATGAGTCATCGGTAATTTTTCCATTGTGATCTGGCGATATGATTAATTTGAATTTAAATTTAAATATTTTAATTTTATTTTAAAAGTAGGCCTAGCCTATAGAAAAGTGTTAACTCCTAACCCCCTTGTTCTTACATTGACCGATCAGTTACATGCACACATTTTTCCAATCAAAATCTATGCTTATCCAATTCATATTCATGCTCAATTCATTTTAATTCTTTCCTTGCCAGCGTTTAAAAAAAAAAAAAAAAAGTTGCCAGCATTTTCGATCATTTCCTACAGAAGAGGATTAGGGCCAAGCAATAATAAAAAATAAAACTATCTTGAGATTAAAGTCATTTTAATGCGAGATTAAACTCGTTAAATTTCGAGAAAAAAGTCGAAATACAATCTTGAGAATAAAACTTATTAAATATCGAGAATAAAGTCGTTGTGTTTTAAGAGAAAAAAAAGTACTAATACAATCTTGAGAATAAACTCTGAGTCTCCACTGTTGCTTAGTTACCAATGATCGCGCTGTGCGCGCGAACTCCACATCCGACTACTGTGGACCGAAATCAGGAAGTAAATACAGGTAAGTGAGCTGCCTGAATTAACATAATTTGTATTAATATCTTTCATATCTGCTGCAGTCAGATTGACCGTGGTCACTCATAATAACATCACTCACATGGCTGTGCAGTCGTATACGCCTTATTCACGGCAGCGCCATCTTTTTAATGAAAGCGAGGCTGTGAGGGATAGACATGCATCTCTTCAATGGGCTGTACTGTTATTTAATGTGTTTTCGTTTTGTTCTGCTCATGAAACACTGGAAAAACATCTTTCCAAGAAATTTTAGTTGACAAAAAACTAAAATATAAGAAAATATAAGCTGTGGATAATTGTAAGTAATCTAGGAGCTTTATTCAGCTTTTTACAGCGGATGCTGTAGACCATTTTACAAAATGTAAACAACACTGGTCCAGAAGCACTTCCTGTTCCAGTTTTTTTAACGGTACATAAAAGCTGGGATAAAATACAACCAACAGAACATGTAAAACTGAATCAAAAAAGTTTTGGAAGATCTTTTAAGATGTTTTCTTTACATGTGAAATAAAGAAAACAGTTACAAACTGAAACAGGAAGTGTTTCTGGACCAGTGTTGTTTACATCTTGTGATGTAAGCCTCACTTTCATACCTGTCATGGCGCTGCTCTGACTAAGGTCTATTGACAAATCAAGGATGTTAAGAGGCTTTAAAAGCCAACACATTCTCATCCCAAGATGTTGTCTAACTGACGCTTTTGACCATACGTCAACATCCAATGTTTTAGGGCACCCTTTAACGTCAATTAGATGATGCTATCCTAGGACGTCATCTAACTGATGCTTACCTTTAGCGTCAATTAAATGACGCGGGTAAGTTTAGGTCTGATGTAGGGTTAGGGTTAGATAGCGTCATAAATAACACTGATTGAGTAGATCGAGTCTATCAACACCCCTAAAGCTTCACAGTCCTAAAGCTCGGCCTGGGCTGACATTTCATCCAATAACATTAGGCAATTTTAATTTATATGCTGTTTAATGTTTTATGTGTGTTACATTACTTATGCAGATATGCTTTCGCTTGTTTCTGCTTCTTTTTCGCCTGTGTTTAGATCAGGAAATTCAGTACTCTTTCAGAAGATGTGTAATAGCGCCCCCTACCGTAAACAGTGAAAACATAGATAGAGAGAAATCTCCATCAGTGGTGGGGAAAGAGTTAATATCGAAATGTGTCCATATTCTGATTACTGCTGTGTGTGTGTTCATTATTTTATGAATTATATTTTTAACCCTAGAAACAAGTGTTAGCCTATTTACCTTCTTTTAGTGTGTGACGACTCTACTCTCTGAGTGATATTGTGATTGCTTGTGTCCGAGCACTTCTGATGCACTTCATCTTCACTAATTTAATCCTTAGCAATGCATGTACATATTCATAACTATTGACAAACAAGGCTACACTTACATTGCAGCATATTCTGGCCACGAAGCACTTGATATTTATGCATATTTTGGTTTTATTTATTCCTTCACTTTGCATATTGCTGGTTATTTATGGTGTGGAATTGAAATATTTTGTGGATGTGTATTCAAATGCAAATGTGGGATAAGAGCGTACATTCAGGTCTCATTTCACTGAGAGACTGATAGTGAGAGTGTGAATTTCTGAGACTGACTGACATGTAAAGTGACCGAAATTATTTTTTTATTATTTATATATTATCGGATTATCTAAAAGCTGATAGACTGCTGTGGAAAACAATTGCTTCAAACAATAGTCTTCAGCGAATAATGCGTGTACCGAGTTTGTGATTTCAGTCCATCCAAAAGTGATCAGCTGGTTATTTCACAGACAATACCAGTGGTGCTCATGAATGTCTTCTCTCCTGCTCTCTTTTTCAGCATGAGGCCTGATAATGACTGACAAGCGCAGTTCAATCTCATTACTGAAGTCGTCCACTCGTCCTTCGCCGTCACACTTCAGACACGAGTTCAGGTACATGCAGAAACACACACAAACAAGTGAGAGGTTTGGACATCTTCTCGATGGAAATGTCAGAGATGAGAGATTCTCCCAACGCTTCTTACACAAGAGCATGTAATGAGTCTGGGTTTGCCACACAGTGACAGAGCACAAGCGGAAAGCTTCTTCTGTCCAGATCTGAGCTGTGCATTACCAATTTATTATTGAACATCCTAAACGAACATGCCTTCAGGGCTCTTGTAGAGGTCATGCACGGTTTTAGAGGACCAACAGCATAAGTTGTCATAAGGTTTTGGCTCATCGTGTGCATATATCTTTAACTTTCCATCTTAAGCTATTTAACCTTCAAATGGTCTTTGTTTCCTGTTTACACGTCTGGGCTTCAGGGTCCATACAACACCAATAATTGATTGAGTTATTGTACAAAAAGTACATTTTTATTTTTTTATTTTTTTTACTTCTCATCTATTGATTAATGCTGTGTTTTTGGAGATATAAAGTACTTTTGCATCCATATACCACACCATTAGCTTGCATATGAAATATTATTTTTTTATGATGCATTGCATTTATGCTCTAGTACTAGGCCTTCCTTTCTGTGTTAAAATTGTCAGATTTATGCCGGATTTTTTTTATGCCAGAAAATATATTTCATTTTTTTTTTTTTTTTCACATTTCCCATTCATTTCAATGTGGGGTCATATTGACCCCAAAGAACCAGAAGTGTAAACAATTTTTTTTACATACCTTCAGAACAAGCTGAATCAAGCCCATTTTTTTTTTTTTTTGTGTGTATAGATAGATAATGCATGAAAAATCATCAGAAAATCGTCAAAAAGTCACACAATCGTATTCCACTGAGATGAAGGGAACCTTTTTTTTATTAAGTGAAAGTCGATTGGGTTCGTATAAACCCTATGACCCGTTTGGAGGCTACACAGTATTTGGCCTTTTTATAATAATTATATGCATGCCAAAAAATGCCAAAAAACTTTAAGCTCCTTTCAAACAGAGAATAGAATTAGCATGTTTTTCATCAACTTGTCTCTTCATGAGTTTGGGGGAACTTGAACTTGCGTGTCTCTATCTCTCCATATTAAATCTTTAAGTCGTTACATCACAAGCCACAGCGATTCTCATCAAACCTCCCAGCCTTCACCTCTCGTTGTCTCCTGGGGGTTTCTGGGCATCTGAACTCAGGACATCAGGAACACTGTGTGTGTGTGTGTGTGTGTGTGTGAGGCAGGACTCCTGACCTCTACAGAGGTAACAGGAAGTTCTCAAAAATGCTGACATCATACTTCCCTCATCTCGTTAAAATGCATGATTTGGCATCAGTGACTGTCATGTGTGTGTGTGTGTGTTCCAGACAGAAGATGTGTGACATATGAGGTGTCACATCACTGTCGTACTGTACTGAGATCAGAGTAATAATGTGGCGTAACTGGTAGCCGGTTCCAGTAATGTGGCGTAACCGGGTAGTGCAGATCAGTTCTTAATGGGTAATATTAATTGAACACATTAGTTAATCACCAAAACACTTCTAAGCTTTTATTAACCTTAGTGGTATTTTAGACATTCACTAATACATTACTATTCAAAAGTTGTTAATCTGTTAATTGGACATGAACTAACAATGAGCAGTTGTATTATTGTTAATTAACTGGTAACAACTGTGTTTCTCATTGTTAGTCAATATTAGTTAATAATGTTAATTAGTTACCTCTTTTATTTCAAAATCTGTATTAGTCAGACAGTCAATTATAAATTAATATAGTTGTTTTTACCAAATAAATGTAAAATAGATTTTTATTTTATACTTTAGATTTAGATCTACAGATATTTAATAAAATCAATACTGAAAGTGAAGAGTAAAACATGAATAAAATAAATTTGATAAAAGGTACAGTTAAATTAAACAACCGTTTTATGCCTTATAATAAAGATTGAATGCGATCGTTATATAACAAAAAGAAAACAAAATAAACAGTGAACCCTTAAGTGCTTGCGTTTCTGCCTCTGCCTTTGAATAATATTGTGTTCATTTATTTACCCATTGTATTTCTTATGTAAGTGAATCGTAATGAGATTCTACAAAAAAGCAATCCAATAGCTTATTGATTTATGAGATGCAAAGTTTTGTGTATTTGTTAATAACTGAGTGTGCATTTGTAGATGTCTGTGCCTGTGTTTATGTGACATGTGAAAATCAAATATGATATTTATGCATATTTTGGTTTTATTTATTCCTTCACTTTGCATATTGCTGGTTATTTATGGAGTGGAATTGAAATATTGTGTGTGTGTGTGTGTGTGTGTGTGTGTGTGTGTGTGTGTGTGTGTGTGTGTGTGTGTGTGTGTGTGTGTGTGTGTGTGTGTGTGTGTGTGTGTGTGTGTGTGTGTGTGTGTGTGTGTGTGTGTGTGTGTGTGTGTGTGTGTGTGTGTGTGTGTGTGTGTGTGTGTGTGTGTGTGTGCATTCAAATGCAAATGTAGGATAAGAGCATATATTTAGGTCTCATTTCACTGAGAGACTGATGAGTGTGAATTTGTGTCATTTCATTATATAACCCAAACGGAGCACACATGAAGACCAAACAGAGAATGCCACAATATTTAATGTAGAGTCATTTCTGCAGTTTTAAGTATAGACATGCAGAATCAACATGAGGATGTTCATTCTATTCCATTTTATTATATTTATATCAAGACTTTTCTTGCTTCATCTGCAATTTTGGATTTTCTTTACTGAGATTTTTGCAATGCATTAATATCTTCCCCATGAAGGACACATGTATAATCAAGTTCAGGGGAAATGGTTTGCCGTATAAGTTATCCTCTATATTGGGTCTTTGATGGTCCATTTGTGCACTACACTTCTGTTTCTGAATGATCCTCCATTCATCTTCTGTCTGCTCATCTGTAATTGCTCATCATTAGGCCTCATTTGTGTCATGTTTTTCCTCTACAGCTCTATGACTCTCTCTCCATTTCATCAGGTTCTCCATACCTGAGGATATTTTGGTAGCCTAGCCATTAGATTTAACAACCACAAGCAATAACATCAGTAATAAGATGAGACATAAAATATATACAAATACATGCATTATATATGCATTTACTCTGTGTAACAAAACCTTAACAAATAAATAGAGAAAGAGAGAGCATAGAGCATTTTTGTAATGCATAGAGAAAAGCATTTTTAATTTGTGTTTTTCTCATGGGTGTTAACAGTGATGTCATCTTTATATAAATTCATTTTTAAATGCATAATTTAAATCCAAAGTTTTTCTCTAATGGAAATATGTACTAAAAATGAAAAAAAAAAAAATATTCTGTATAAAAATATATTATATGACTCATTTTCCAGATTATGCAATTTTTGTCAAAATAAAAGGCTTTTAAAAAATAACTTTAAAAAATAAAAAGGATTAAAAAAACAACCTTTTAAATCTTTAAAAAAAGTCTCATCTAAACTTTGTCTTTCAGCAGAATGCAAGTTAGATTCCAGAAGAGTACATAATAAATTGCATTAATTTTAGATTTTTACTAATATGATTTTAGCTTTAATGTTTTAGCAAAGTAATAACTTTATCAATATTGTACATACTTTTTAAGACAGACCTACTTGCAATTTATGTTATAATATACACTTGTTGAAACCTTCTGTTGAAAATGTTTTTTTTAAGTTGTGTTTAATTGTTTATATATATATATATATATATATATATATATATATATATGGCACACATTGAAAAACATTGTTTTGCAATTTTAACTTGATAGTACATTTTTACAAATAATTATGAAACGGCAAGTAAAACATTGAATTAAAAGTGACATTTTTAAATAGAAAGACTGAAATGGTATTTTCTGAAATATTCTTATTGGATTAACATCTGCTTTATGTCCAACTTCAAAACTTTTCCCCAAATTTTCAAATATATTATGCTTGAAAACAAAGTTTATTAATCTCTGAGCTGATTAGTTTGTATTTTTTTCAATGAATCACGGCTGCTTTAGCTTAACATCAGAGCAGATATTTATCATCAGACTGTACTGCTTTTACTGTTTACCCAACATGCCACGGGTCTTTTCTTCTCAAGTTTGGTCTCATCCAGCAGTGTAAACTCTTCAGATCTGTGCTCTATACCGTTCACCCCGGCTCTCCTGCTGCTATTAAAAAGAGATGCACATAGATCTGGTGAAGCTTCAGCCCGCAGGGGTTTCTGCTACCAAATCCCACTGAAACAATTACATAAGCATCCGCTAAACTCATGCAGAGGGGAAAACATTCCTGTTAAAAGTGCCATTGTGCAGGAAAGAGTCCTGAAGAGAGATGCAGGACTGACCTTATTAATCTTTCAGCATATTAATCATTTAATATCTCAGGTGGCTACAGTTGCGTCTCTATATTTGGATGGTGAATCCAACTCTTGAATTCTCATGATCCCAAACTTTCTTTCTTCATGTATCCCCTTCTGCATATGGTTTCACGGATATTTGAAGGTTATAAGTCTTTGTTTGTTGCTGGGCTTTTCATTGCTCACCACTAGAAAATCAGAATATGAGTTCTGTCAGGCCTTTTTCTTTTTCATTTTATTCAGATCTTAGCATTACAAAATGGATTACACGTACATTTGATTGGACAGAAAATCTGATGAGAAGCTGAAGTGCAGAGTGATGTCATCAAAATCATTGATCTTTATTGGTGGATTCATAACAGTAAGGCTAACATAGTCATATACTAATTAAAAAAAAATCAATGCCAATTGTAAATAAGAAACTTCTTTCTAAAATATTTCATATATATTTGAATTCGTCTTATTGAACAGAGAAAATTAGATTTCACTGTTTCCTTATTAAGTGAAATTTCTTTTTAAGAATCTTTTTGAAGCAACTTTTTTGCTGAATTACAAATGCAATCTCTTTCTCTCTCTGTCTGGTAATCCTTCAGTATAAGAAGCTTATTGAGAACAGGATTACACTGAAGAGGAGGAGGACTCATCCCTCACTTCTGCTTTTCTTTTTCTTTGCTTGGGTTAAGGAATTATGGAAGCTGCCGATATGGAAATAAATGAGATTGTTCAGGAAAGTCCTGCACCTTGTTGACATTACAAAATCAGTCTATAGGCAGAAGCTTTTATCCAAACTTACACTGCATTCAAGCTTTACGCATTATAAGTTCACGAGTTCCCTTAGAATCGAAACCATGACCTTATAGCATTACTTAGATGGATTCAATCCAACTCTGTACTCGTTGTCTCCATGTCTCTCTTCCTCATTGATTTCAGTGGTGTTGGCCATCTGTGCTTTGTTGCCTGGTTACCTGGATTTCTCCATGTGCAATTTTGGAAGAACACATCCATTCATCGTGTGTGCAACATGTTGTTAGATGTTCTGAATTA
>JAQIUQ010003783.1:132500-195000 GCA_030378365.1 Hybognathus amarus
AACTTTTGCTGATAATTTACTCACCCCCATGTCATCCAAGTCGAAAAGAAATTAAGGTTTTTGATGAAAACATTCCAGGATTTTTATCCATATAATGGACTTCACTGGCAACCAAATGTTTCAAGGTCCATAAAGACAGTTGCAAACTGTTCAAAGTGCTTTAAACGATTCCAGATGACGAATAAGGGTCTTATCAAGCGAAAGCGATCGCTCATTTAATAAATAAATAACAAAGTTTAAGTTTTATAAGCTCAAATGCTCCTGTTCGAACTTTTTCCGAGTCATTTGGTTCATTCAATGAACGAAACGAACAAATTGACTCGGAAAGAGATTCGTTCATTTTGATAAACGAGTTCGAACAGGAGAGTCACGAACGCACATCACGCAGAGCAAGGCGAGCATTTAAGCTTATAAAACTTAAACTGTTTTTTTTTTTTAAATGAGCGAACGTTTCGCTTGTTATGTGCTTTGATACATGAGCTAGTTTCAGCGCAGTCTCTTGTCTCTTGCAGCATTCATGTGTTTTGAAGGAGGCGTGGCTTTGGAGACGCTGTGAATGGAGGGTGGGATCTTATGCTTTCAAAGATAACTTTATTGCTAGCTTCTCCAAAAATTGCCTATACCTTTAATTTGTTAGGTCATAGAGGGACCCAAGCCATGTAGAGACCAGAATATCAGGATGGACAACCTAGCAACCATCTAGAACACCCTAGCAACTGCCTACCACATGCTCTAACAAATATTGTTGACTTGAAACATCAATCTCTCTCTCTCTCTCTCTCTTCTCTCTCTCTCTCTCTCTCTTCTCAGGCTCTGGGGTTAGAAATGTTTAAGCAGGCACATGAATAAGTGAAGCACTCAAATGTTTCCCTTATGTTACATAATATCTGAGCATTGAATGCTTGGATAATTGAAATTATATATATATACAGTATATATATATATATATAGCTTTTGAGGTCTTCAAATACAGTTCAAAACCCTTTGCATTTAACAGGTTTTCAATTTTTCAACTTTAAATAAGGACATAATAAATAACATATAAGACTAAAATGAAAATACCTGGAATATAAATAAAATATTATATTATAGGGATAACATTAAAGAAGTTATTAAAAGGTATAAAGTAAATAATATAAGACAATAACAGTGATCAGCATAATGTTCTCTATTACTTTGTCATAAAGAATTTGGGCATATAGAAATACATTATTAAATTTTAGGAGCCTAAGATACACACGTCGGATTGGAAAAATATTAATAACGGCAACAGAAGCATGAATAAGTAGCCTAAATGGATTAAGGTCATTTACATAATGCCACACAAACTTCAAGCGAGATTAATGACAGGATATTTGATATATAATCAAAGTGCAGGCGGAGCGCGTCTCCAGTAGTGCGTGAGGAGGGAAAGCAGCGTGGCACTTTCCACTTCATTATTTCTTTGTCATCTAAATACCAAAGTGCAGCTTCAGAACATCCCCTGGATACAGTTTTGAGTTCAGTTGTGAGTGTGAGGTGGTTATGTAACTGTACATGCTTTAATAATGCATGCAAAAGAGATTCTCTTCAGTTCTTCCTCTCCTCCCATCCTTCTGTCTTCCAGTTACTTCCCATACTGAAGGGTCTGTGAGACTCATTTTGTTCGCTCTAAAAAATGGTGCAAAATAGCACTTAAAGTGGTTAATTGGCTTGTAATCATAGGGGAATCACTAGCACTTATATTTGTATAGCACTTAGCTATGTAGAACCATAACAGTTGCCATGGAGCACGTTAACCATCACAGAAAATGGTAGTAGTGCTATATGGCACCATGACCACCGTGAAGAACCCCTGAAGAACCTTTTTTTAGAGTGTAGGCCTACAGTAAAATTTCATGTCCCCATCATAGTGGGTCAAATATTAAAGCTTTAGGTCACACAAAAATGAAAATTCTGTCATTAATTCTGCTCCCTCATGTCATTCCAAACCCGTTAGACTTTCCTTCATCTTCAGAACACAAATGAAGATGTTTTTGATGAAATCTGAGAGCTTTCTTTGACAGCTACACAACTACCACTTTGACGCTACAAAAAGTTAATCAAGAGATCATAAAACAAATCCATATGAATCGAGCAGTGAGACATAATGGTTTTATGTTGGACAGATTTAATTTATGCTTTTATTCACAAAAAATAATTTTATTTTTATTATCCAATTGTATGCTTGATACGCAAGAACAAACCTCTTGCCAAAGCTCAAACGTGCTGCGCAATCACGAGAACCTCATTGGTGAATTATTTAAAGCCTAAATTAAACCTGTTCCACGTTTGTCCCAATATGAACTTAGTGGTTTGGAACAACAGTTTAAGTAATTCATGACATAATTTTCAGTGCGCTATGCCTTTAAAATCAGTCATTAGATTTCACCATAGCATATTCTTTTTTGCCATGTACCACTTTTTTCTTCAAATATCAAAACATGATTTCTCTAAAATATATTTTTTTAATTCTGCACATTCTGTTCATTAATGATAACATCCTGCAGGAAGTGACATCATCTTGGAGGAAAAACAACAGTTCAAACATTATTATGAGTATTAACCGTCGATTTGATGAATTCTGTTTTTTTGTGTGTGTGTGTGGCGGGTCCGACTGACTAGCTCAGCTAGCTACTAGCTAACTAACTAACATGCCATGGCCAGTGGATGGCTTTCCTGAGGTAAATGAAACGATACTTGATTTGTGGTTTTACTTAGGTTTGTCAGATTATAGACTGTAACGTTATATCGTTTGATAACGTTACAGGCATTAATATTACAAGAGAAGAGATATCAAATTGAACTTGACGTTGAAACTTGAAATCATGTAAACTCATGTAATCTTATAAATCATATAACTAACTTAGTCTCAATCCCTCAATAAGCAAAGGCTAACTTTTATTTCCATCCTGTTTATGATGCTAAAAAAGATTAAATAAATGCATAACCAAAATTAAATGTCTTTAAACACGTAAAGTATATAAAACGGGACATTGTCGCTGATTTCTTCATAGGTAAACCGATAAAAATGACAATCAGTAGCTAATCAGTTAATAATTTATGCTTTGTGGGGTTGAGTTTGTCATACACATATCAAGGCAGTACATTATAAACCACCACTAGAGGGCGAAATATGCTCCTTTCCAGAGCTCACATACTGTGAGCTCCCATTTCCTTTTTTCTTTCTTTGTAAACTTTACTTCTTGGAAATCACTGAATAAAAACAAATAATGTTTAGGCTGTAATTAATACAGAATTCACATCTCAGATGACTTACTTTGCTAATTATAATTATTTGGTCTAAACTCTAAAGTGACACGCATTGATAGAATACATACTTTATATACTTAATCAACAACTTGCTTCAGGTGCTTAAAAATATAATTAGGCTAATTCATTATTTTTTTTAGTTCTTTAAATAATCTAGATAACTAGCTAAAGTTATTAGTCTGTGTTATTTTTCTTTCAGCATGCATTTCATTTTCAGTGGCGTCATTTCTTTTAAACGCGTTATGTATGTTTAGATACATCTTGTTAAATACAGTTTCACCGAGTTTTCACTTGCAGACAGTTATATGATATTCGAATAGACTTGCAGTCACCCCAAAAAGTATTTTTCTCTGAATATTAATCAATCCACCGGCAGTTCACACACACACACACATGCATTTATTTATTTACCATTCTGGATGGTATTTTATTATTTCAAACCCAACAAACTTGCTTATGCAAACTGTTTTGCTTGAATAATGTTAATAAAAACCGCTTGCTTTAAAATCGAAATGCTTTTTGGAGCCACATTAGTCCTTGCATTCACACTTACAAACAGCTTCAATTATGCGATGTGTGTTTTCCCATCTCATTTGCATACTGATCTGACCCCATGTCAATAGGCTACCTGAGCCGACTCTTTTCCTGTTCTATTTTGTTTTAATCTTTGCAAGACCTTCCCTGTTCTTGTCCTGACAACACGTTTATTTTCTTTAGGAACAAAAGTTGGTCCCCGGGCTCCTGCGGGGCCCCCGAGTGAGCACTTTTTGAGGTTCACAGCGCGGTGACCTCTGAGGAGATACAGGGACGTCCTGAACTCTTTAGCATCAAAGAGATCTGCAGGGGGCGGAGCTGAGACAGAACACATCACAATGACGGTCCACCTACACTCTCCTTCTCACTCTCCGCAAGTATGTAAATATCAATAACTCCTGCCCTCTTCCTGTGACCTCTCCATCACATCATCTCTGCTACTTTAAAGGTGCTATATGTAACTTTTCTTCTAAAATGAATCCTTTTTATTGCATGTGTGTGAAGGGGTTGTAATCACACATTACAATGATCCACTTGTCGTATTTAGCGATTTCCTCTGAAGGCCAGTATTCCTATTTCTATGTGAAGTCTCCTGGTCAGATTTTCTGCGAAATCCATCGGATGTGATTGGAAATGTTGGCCCATATTGATAGGATAGCATCTTGCAGAGTTGATTGAGATTCAAGAGACCTTTTTGAAATGATTCAAGCTTTGTGACATGGTGCATTTTCCTGCTGGAAGTAGCCATCAGAGGATGGGGACATGGTGGCCATAAAGGGATGGACATGGTCAGAAACAATGCTCAGGTAGGCCGTGGCATTTATAAAGATGCCCAATTGGCACTAAATGGCCTAAAGTGTGCCAAGAAAACATCCCCCAAACCATTACACCACCACCACCAGCCTGCACAGTGGTAACAAGGCATGATGGATCCATGTTCTCATTCTGTTTTACGCCAAACTCTGACTCTACTCATCTGAATGTCTCAACAGAAATCGAACTCATCAGACCAGGCAACATTTTTCCAGTCTTTAACTGTCCAATTTTGGTGAGCTCTTGCAGGGGCGGCGTTGCGTATGGCAAGAGTATGGCCATTGCTATACTCTAGCAGTCAGTCAGAGTTCAGATAAAACATCAGCTGATGATGATGCTCGTTAAAGATTTTAGGAGGGCTTCCTAAATTTCCACCCCAGCCCCCCAAAAATGTGCGTTTCATGATCGCTCAGTCAGTCGTCACCTTTAAAAGTCATATGAAACCGGCTCCTCCCAACCGGCTTCTCCGCAGCGTCAGCGTCAGAACGAAAGCAGATGAAACATTTTATTATGAAAATGTGCATGCATTTATTGATAGACCATGTAGGCCTGTAGTATATACATCTGTTTAGTTCTTTGTTTGTCATAAATGCAGTTTACATTAAATGATGCTGGAGTAATTAAACACGGTTTCCCACTGTGAAATCTGGGCTTAATTATTTAATTATGAAATTCCTTTCATATAAACGAGTCCGACATGAGACTTTTGTGACTTTTCATACTCTTGCTATACTTCATTGCAATAAAGTTGCTAAAAAAATATTATAATATTAATTTGATAATAAATCCGAAGGCAAAACACGTGATAATGAAGTGATTAATAACAATGACCGCCGCGCTGCTCTTGGTCTAAACGCCGACTTCTCTGATTGGATGATGGATCAGGAAAAAAACTACGTATTTTCATTATTATTTTAACGTTTTTTTTTTTGTTTGTTTTTTCTGGCCTAATAAGCTGTGAGCTATCCCTATTTCTCTTTCCCTCCTGACACAACGCGTTACAAGTTAACAGTGCATTGTGCATTTTGTTAATGTGAGGTATATCGTTCGGTAATGTCATTGTTCTATGTAACGTTATGCCAGATGCCATACTCTAGGTTGAGTGAAACGCCGCCACTGAGCTCTTGCAAATTGTCGCCTCTTTCTCCTATTTGTAGTGGAGATGAGTGGTACCCGGTGGGGTCTTCTGCTGTTGTAGCCCATCTGCCTCAAGGTTGTGTGTGTCGTGGCTTCACAAATGCTTTGCTGCATACCTTGGTTGTAACGAGTGGTTATTTCAGTCAAAGTTGCTCTTCTATCAGCTTGAATCAGTTGGCTCATTCACCTCTGACCTCTAGCATCAACAAGGCATTTTCGCCCACAGGACTGCCACATACTGGATGTTTTTCCCTTTTCACACCATTCTTTGTAAACCCTAGAAATGGTTGTGTGTGAAAATCCCAGTAACTGAGCAGATTGTGAAATACTCAGACCGGCCCGTCTCAAAAATTGCTTAAATCATCTTTCTTTATAGAGACACACTCCGCATAGACCACAAGTTAGTTAAACATTAAAAGTCCTGCAACTTACACATCATTGTCTAGTTAACATCTCACCCTGGCATCACCTTAGCACTTCACTTTAACCCTTAACCCCGTACTGTACACACACACTCACAGCTGTCAGGGTCAAATGAGTTGTTGAGATCTATGGCTGCAGCACACGCCAGGACAACACTTGCAAGAGCACAATGTAAAGAAAAAAATCCTAAAACAAACAGATTGCACACACACACACACACACACACACACACACACACACCCCACCCACACATCCCCCTCAGTGAGCCTGTGACAGTGATAAACGTGTCGTGTGTGTGAAAGGGACAACAAACAGACAGCGGCTCATTTCCACAGTGTGTGTGTGTGTGTGTGTGTGTGTGTGTGTGTGTGTGTGAGCGGACACAGGAGGAGCATCCAATTAGAGGCTGGACACCACGCGGGGCTGGGGACGCAGGTTTTGTTTTCTTGAAAAAGTGCCATAAAACAACTCTCCTTAATTGGTGCCCTATAAAATTAGCATCTGCAAGAGCGTTAGATTTCCTCTGGCTTTGTGGGAGCTGTTGACCTTATTCACTTTCAGTTATTTCTTTAGTTTTACTGCAAAACAGACTGAAACTGAGAGGAAACTGGTATGAAGCATTTCTTTCCTCTTCTCCCCCACGACGTCAGTCGCGCTTCATCCTGATGGCTTTGATGAGATGCGAGCGCTGTATTGTGAACCGTGTGACCTATGGAGACATTCATGAGTTCATCATTAGCACTGTAACCAGGCTTTATTTGAGACTTAATTCACCCTGTCGGTAAGATTTGAACTGAACTGGAATGACTTTTAATAATAAGCTGTAATGACAGATGTCATATAATGCTCAGTGGATCATTAGTCCATGTGCATGCAACTATAAATGCATGAAAAAACAGTGTCATGACATTTCTAGCTAGAAAAAGATATGGCATACAAACTTTAAGAACTTGTTCGGACAGTTTTAAACTAGATTACGCTTATGTTTGAAGATCATATAGGCCAGACAGACCATCATTTTTCATTTCAAATTATTTTAAGATTAGTCAGGTCAAGTCTAAATTTATTTATATAGCACCATTTATACAGACAGGCTGTACCAATGTGCTTTATAAAACTATATAATTTCACACAATGAGCTAAGATTAAGGGTATAGTGTTCAAGTGACTGTTGTTAAATGATATTGGTACCTTGATTTTAATTGCTATTATAATATATAACATTTACTGTATTTAAGTGAAATACTATATTACAGTGCTTTTTTAAAAGCATATATTAAGGCAATACAACAACTACTGCTGTAATTTATAATGACTATATAAATGATATACCAATGGGGTTTTATCATAAAATTATCACAATGGAAAAAATAGTAAAACTTATATAAATGCTAATAATCTTGAACATTAAATAACATTTAATGCTCACATAGACTTGGTAATTGGAACAAAATAAGAAAGCATATATATATATATATGCTTTCTTATTTTGTTCCTATATATGTATATATATATGCTTTATATACTGTATATAAAATACAAACATTTTTATTATATATAAATGGCACAAAAAAGCTAAACTGTTAATTTCATATATATTAATTTTACAAATATATATGCAGTATATTATATTATTTATATTATTATATATATATATTATTATTAGTATATTATTATTTTTTTAATATATGTACACAGTATGTCAACGTTTAATTGGATCAAAAACTTTCTTCAAAGTTATACATGAATTTTTGAACAATAGCCTGTTCTTGTCTTAGGACAACTTTGATGAACTTTTTTGATACACTTCAAATGTTGACTACTATATGTTATATATATACAAATGTTTTTTTTATATATATATATATATATATAATATTAGGGCCGGGAAAGATTAATCGCGTATTAATTCGCATCCAAAATAAAAGTTTGTGTTTACATAATATATGTGTGTAATGTGTGTGCATGTAAACACATGCATGTAAACATTTAAGAAATATTTGCATGTATATACTTTATATATATATTTATACAAAATTAATATTATACATAAATATAAATATTTTATATATCAATAACACATTTTTCTTAAATATATACATGCATATATGTGTATTTATATATACAAAATAATTATACACACCACACACATATATTATGTAAACACAAACTTTTATTTTGGATGCGATTAATCACGATTAATCTTTTCCTAGCCCTAATAAATCAATAAATAAATAAATATATATATATATGTATGTATGTATGTGTGTAAAAAATAACATTTATATATATATATATATATATATATATATATATATATATATATATATATAGTATACGATTCAATTTAAATCGAAATATATTTTCTAATTGTTCTAATTTATTTTTTGTTTGGCTGAAATATGACCCAGACATGTTGTTGACAGGTTTCACCCCAATACTATCTTTTACACCATCCATTTACATCTGTTGTCATCATTTGCCTTTTAACTGGTTAACTTTGCTTGTGCTCCTTCACCATGACAACCCCCTACACACACACACACACACACACACACACACACATCCATCTGTGAGGGGTCTTGTGCCATGTGTCCGTTCTGTGGTTGCCGTGGGCTACAGCGGGCCATGTGTGAGTGTGTGTGGACTGTTTGCTTTGTCGGTGGACAGTGCCAGGCCTGCTTTCAGTCACTCTCGTTGACCCAGAGGTCACGGCGCACAAAGAGGCCTGAGTTGGTGGCCACTGTACTGAAGTCTCATTTGAGGAATGATTAACGACGGAGAGAAGTGTGTGTGAGCTCTTTTCTGAGGGGATCAGATTAATTAGTGCCACATAATCGAAGCGTCATTGACTTATATGACTTTAATGAAGTTACACTGAGCTAGAAGAGTCTTTTTCAGACAACTCATGAAAATCAATGCACATCTCAATTGTCTTAAATCAGTCTCAGGAAAGTTCAGGTTTGTTGTTCATTGTCAGTTTAAGGGTGAATCAGGTGTCTTGGAGAAACTTCAGTTTTTGCAGTTGCTCTGTATATTTCTATGGCATCGGCTGTTGGAAGAGTGATTAGCTGGGGAAGTGGGTTGACTTATCGAGTTAAGGAAAGTTATCATGAGCATTGTAATGTTTGAAGCGGATGTCATAACGGATGTCAGTAGACTGGGAAGGTTTTAAAACAAGCAGTGCATTCATAAATCTGTGAGATCTTACCTTGCTGTGGAAATAAGAACTGAAAAGGGCGGGGCTACATAAGGTCTATAATGACAATCATGTTATTGAATTAATTTTTACCTTTTTTATTTGATCTCAAGTCTTCAGATAACATGCTTGAAATTAGAAAATATTCTTTAAATAAAATAAAATAAATAGCTAATAAATAAATAGATCTCTTTAAAGCGTATATTATTATTATGACATCATGCTTTTATATTATATTACATTATTTTTTGTATTTATGTAATTTATTTTAGTATTTGTTTTTCTGAGCCATTAAAAAGCAGTCAAATCTTTCCGCAGAAATGGATATTTTCCCCCTTTTTAATTTCTCACTTGAGTGCTTGTGCAGTCTTTTTGGTAATGTGGTGCGTCTCTCTCCTTCTGTCGAGTGTGTGTGTGTGTGTGTGTTGGAGGTTAACGCAGTCTGCACTCATTGTAAGCATGACCATCTGTGTGTTTCCAGCACTGCTGTGTGTGTGCTGATCTCTTCATTTGGATTCAAAGCCACTTTATGATGTTTAAACACACACACACACACCCCACACACAAATCAGCTGAGAAACAAAGTTACAGATGTTTTGTTAAGCCGTTGTGTGTGTGTGTGAACCATAGAAATGTGTGTTGTTTTTGTGCAGTTTGTGTCAGAATGGTAATGATACTTTACAAATAATTCTCTTGATTGTTGTCATAATAGAAATTCTAAAGCTAAAGTCAGTTATTACATCATAGGTTCTTCGGAACTTACTCTACCATTTAAAAGTTATGAGATGGTTTAAAAAAATCAATGTGAAATATTATTACAATTTAAAAGAACTGTTTTTTATTTGAATATATTAAGCATTTAATTATATCAAAATATATGTATATATATTTTGTGATTTAAAAAAAAATTTTTAGCATCATTACTTCGGTCTTCAGTGTCACATGATCCTTCAGAAATCAGTGTAATGATGATTTGCTGGAAACTGAGATAACATTTTTTCTTTAATAAATAGAATATATTAAATAGAAATTATATAAATGCCATATAACATTAGAAAAGATTTTACTATCACATGTGATCATTTTAATACATCTTTGCTGAATGAAAGTATTAAATTCTAAATAAAAACGAATTTGAATATGGTAATATTTGGTAACCATACTGACTCTAAACTTTTGAACAGCATATTTGTTAATACAAAACGTTTTTATTTATTTATTTTTTAAACCATAATATGCATTATTAAATCTGTCAATAATTCTGAAAACTTCAAGTCACATTATTATGATATCTGTGAACTTTTTAGACACTTTTCATGGACAAAGTGTAAATATTTGTTAATAAAAATGATTTATTATTAGATTTTTTTTTTAACATGAAGATTAAATTAGTGGTGTCATAGAATAATATTTCAAGAACAGCTTATAATTCTATCAATTAAAACGAATTTGAATATGGTAATATTTGGTATAACCATACTGACTCTAAACTTTTGAACAGCATATTTGTTAATACAAAACATTTTTTTAAACAATAATAAGGAAACCATAATAAGGCTGTAAAGGAGAAGTAAAAACAGACACAAATGAGTCGATAGTTGACATATAATAAGAGTATAGATGTTTATAATGTTTATTGCTCAGATCATTTTGTCACTGAAGAAATGATCAAATTGCGAGACTTGTAACTTTTGATTGCAGACTTTTAATCTGAGCAGAGTTTGAGATCTCATCATATGTCAGAATACAGAATTATTCTATTTCTTAAAGAACAGTTAACAGACGTTGGTCATTAACTCTCCATTTAATCTCATTGCTGTGCAACAGAAACAACCGAGGTATGAAACCGAGTCTCATGTGTCATTGTTCTCGTGTTCAGGCCGGTTTGCATTTCTTCAGCTCGATCACCCAGCGATCAAAGAGCGGCTCTACTTTCTCTCGTTCACCCCTCTCTTGTTTTCTGCCTCTGGCAAATCATTCCCTCTCCTCTTCTCTTCTTTTCTCTCTTTCTCTGTTCTTGTTGGCCTGTAATTTATGATGTTGCCGCAGCACGAATGAAATGAAGCTTTTATAACAGACGCCTGCTGACACACTTTACCCCCCTCTCTCAGTCAGGGAAAGTTATTGGGCTTGTTAGTAACGCTCATAAAAAGCTCGGGGCCGTTCACACTGTGCTTGTCATGATGTAGTTTAGTTAATGTCATTGTTTCAAGAGGGTGAAGTTAATAAATCACTAGCTCCTCAATGTGCTGCACACCCACCCACCCACCTACACACACACACGCACACACATGCACACACACTCTCTCTCGCTCTCTCAGTTGTTTCTAAGACTTTTATAAAACTATTTATTAGATTATACAGTATTCACATTATATATATAAAAATTGCTAAATGGTGTTCATATGCATGCAAATATGAATAAGTAATTGAAAATATAATGTAAATATAATTAAAATGTTATAATAGCAACTAAATAAATATTTATTGTTAAATATTATTTATAAATTGAAAAATTCGTCACATTTTTATCGTGTCTGTAAAGATCTCATACACATTTTTTGCTTTATTTAATTCTTTTTTTAAATATGAAGATTAAATCAGTGCTGTTACATAAAAATTTTCCAATATAGCTTTGGTAGTGACTTTATAAATGGGTTAACTTTGAAATTATTATTTTTTTATTAAATCTGTCAATAATTCTGAAAACTTCAAGTCACATTATTATGATGTCTGTGAAGTTTTTGACATTTTTCATGGACAAATTATTTTATTATATTTTATATTTTTATATTTTACATTATTATATATTTTTATATTTTGCATTGTTATATATATATATATATATTTTAATATGAAGATTAATTAGTGGTGTCACAATAATTTTCAAGAACAGCTTTGGTAGAGACTTTACAAATTGGTTAACTTTGAAATGACTTTTTATTTTATTAAATGTGTAATAATTCGAAAACTTCAAGTCACATTATTATGATGTCTGTGAAGTTTTTACACATTTTTATGAACAAAGTGTAAATATTACCTAACAATTATTGCTTATTTTATATATATATATATATATATATTTTTTTTATGAAGATTAAATTAGTGGTGTAGCTTTTTATTTTATTTAAATCTGTCAATAATTCTGAAAACTTCAAGTCACGTTATAATGATGTCTGTAAAGTTCAGATTTTCAATTTAAGGTATACATTTTCCATTAAAAAAGTGTGAATATTCTTTTTATATTTTCCATATTTTTTTCTACAGCTCTCATATCATGTTTCCTGTTCCAGTAACAGCGCACAACTGTCGGAAACTATTTTAAAATTGGGAATATATTAATAACCTTTTTTTGTATTCTTAATAAATATAATAAATAAATATATATATATATATATATATATATATATATATATATATATATATATTTATTTATTAAGAAGTTATAAATATATTCCTAATATATATATATATATATATATCATATATATATATATATATATTAAGCTGTGCAATTTATGGAAGATTAATCATCAAAAATGACCATTAAATTGAATTTAAATCTTAAAGGGTTTCTCATCTGCTATTACAGTAACAGTTTGAATGATTTAACTGTAACTCTTTTGGTGATTAGATGTGATTAAGTGTGTTATGAATGTCTCTGAGCCGCATTGAGGCTGGATTTCACTCTCAGCAGCTTAATGTGTGTGTGTGGTGTGTGTGTGTTTGAGCTCAGTGCGCTCTCAGCTCTAATCCTCACTGATCTGTTGAGACTACACACATACGGCTGTGATAATACTCTCATTTTCTGCTCACCTGGACACTGACAATTCACACACACCATCTCTCTACACACACACACATGGGTCTTTAACAGCAGCTTAGGAAAGTCAAACACTTTAATTCCAAGTTAGAGACACACAGATTAAGCATAAAAGAGGCCGAGGAGTGAAGAGACACTCTTTCATCCATTCATGAGCTCTTTCTCTCTTGTATCTTCTTGCTGTGTGGCCTGTGGATAGAGTAAACACATGAATGAGAATGAAGCGCTTAAACACTCTCATGCATTCATGAGCACACACACACAGATGGACGTTTGAACACATTGATGCATATTCTCAGGAAAATCTTTAATTGGCAACATGCACATCTTAAAATGGTCCATGTGACTGCTTTGTTGCATGGCAAGATTATCAGTTCAAATTTTAATTTTAGTTTGTAGGCTATAATAAGTTCACATCTCATGCTAGCTACTTTTATGGTCCTTTTTTGAGCTTGACAGAATGTGCTCTCTATTTTAATTATTGTTGCATAGAAAATAGCTTCTTTTGTGTTCATTATGAGCACATTTTGACTGATTTATTCAATTTTATGTTGAATGAAGTTGCTTTGTACTAAACGGTCAGTAAAACTTATCATTGCGGATGTCTTTTTTTCTAGCCGTTACCCGTGCTCTGCAGATTTAATCAGTCCCTGATATCCAATAAACCACATTTAATATGTTTAACATTAAATCTACTGTAGTAATGATACACACTGACTATACCATTCAAACGTTTGGGTCAGTAGAATATTTTAAATATTTTTAAGTCTCATGCTCACCATTTATTTGATCAAAAATACAATAATATTGTGATATATTATTACAATTTAAAATAGCTGTTTTCTATTTGAATATATTGTAAAATGTAATTTATTCCTGTGATCAAAGCTGAATTTTCAGCATCATAACTCCAGTCTTCAGTGTCACATGATCCTTCAGAAATCAGGAAACATTTCCTTTTGTTATTATTAATGTTAAAAACAGTTGTGCAGAATAATACTCTGGAAACTATGATACATTTTTTATCATCCTTGCTGAATTTAATGATTAGTTTATATCAAAAAACGTTTTGACCCCAAACTTTATATCTAATATTTCAGCCATTGTTCCCGGTATTATGCTTAATGAAGCTGCTGTTATCTGCGAGGGTTTTGATGCTCTGCTCTCATTAGTGAAGAACACCGTTAGTGCGGTCCGAGATCTGCGGTTCTTCTGGCTCTGAGCCTACAACATGCCAAATCTCCATATGTTCTTCACTTATGACGAACGCACAACACACACTTCAGACCAGAGAGATGCTCCTGCTGTGACAGCCGCCTCTTTTTGCTTTCTGTTGTATGCTTTCTGTTCTGTTGTATTTCTTTCTGTTCCCTTTATGTTGTTAGCTAGACCAAAAAAAGACAGTTCTTTCATTTTTTTTATTCATTCTCAAGCCATTCCCATGCATGGTGGTGGTGTTGTTGAGAAAAAGTGAGATTTTGAAGAATATGTTCCATACAGTGACAGTTAATAGCGATCACATCTGTCAAGACTCTAAGAAGGAAAAAAAAACAAATGAATCACTAACTTGTTATAATATATTTTGCCACAATATATCGCAATACAAAAATAAGTACTGCATTGAACTTCTACAATGTTGATTATAATGTATAATAATTCAATGTGGGAATATTTGTGGGTCTTGATAATGACAAATGTCTGATGTTACCAGTGAAAAGTGGCTGACATTATTTTAAATATATCTAGTCAGTGAAAGCATATTCATCTACAATAACTTCAGAATCATGAATATTGTTATTGTGGTGTCACCATTGTCCTTGCAACATGGCATCATGACTTTTGCGTAAACATACACGCCAGTTTCAAGTCAAGTGGTGTGTTATCTCTACGCATTTTGAGCTATGCGCGTGTATGTCTATGCCGTTAAATGTCAGAGTGATTCCGCGTGCATGTACACGCCACTAAATGTCTGAGCGAAATGAAGCAAAATGTAGATCTACATCTGTGGAGCGTTATTTTATTTTTATTGATGGTAGGGGAAGACTCTGACGGGTAGGTTTAGAGACGGGGTTGGGGTAGGTCATATGTTTATTATACAGTAATGTAACGTTAAGTCAACGGCGTTCATAAACACGCTGAAAAGCGATTATGTGACGTTGATAGCATGCCAAAAATGGAAATACGAATTGGCGTGTCATACATATGCCATTTCATGAGATCAGTCTGGTCCTTGGGAAGTCCAAGCCTATTAATTTAAACCTACAATGTAATATCAAATTTTGCATTTTAATCAACAGTACATTTTTTGTTAACCTTTTACCATATGTCTTGGAGTATCGCAATAATATCGTATCGTGAGTTAAGTCTCAGTGATATGTATGAGAATAATGACATGAGGGTATTGTTACACCCTTAGTGCTGTTGGAATAAAGTTTTCTGAAGAAACGCTACCGTTACAAAAGATTGGGGTTAGTCAAAATGTGTATGTTTTTGAGTAGAAATACAGCAAAAACAGTAATATTTTGAAATATTTTATTTAAAATTTAAATTTAATTTAAAATTTAAAATGTAATTATTCCTGTGACCAAAGCTGATTTTTTAGCATCATTACTCCAGTCTTCAGTGTCACATGATCCTTCAGAAATGATGATTTGATGCTCAAGAAACATTTGTTAATATTTTGAAAACAGTTCTTATTTTTTGTGGAAACCTTGATACATTTTTGCAGGGTTTTTTTTTTCATATGAAAAAGAACAACATTTATTAATAGAAATATTTTTGTAACAACTTTTGATCAATTAAATGCATCCTTGCTGAATAAAAGTATCAAACGTACATACATCAAACTTTTGAACAGTAGTATGAAAGCTTTTGTATGTGATACTCTAAAAGCATACATAAAAACACAGCACACACACAAATAAAATATTAGTATGGCATATAAGTTGGCCTAGTTTACATTTTTCTTGATTGTATATTGATGCAAACAAAGAAGCAAGAAAAATGTAAACTATAAATCCATTGGTAATATAGATTAGAGTTTTAAAACAGTGAAACAATTCTCTATTTTGTGTTAACTGGGGAAAACAAATAGACGACGGCAGCTTGTGAGTGATCAGTTTAGTGTGATACCGTGTGTGTAATGGAGATGTTAATGAGTCCTCTAAAAGCAGAGCTGGTAATAACTCTCTCTTTCTTTAGCCGCTCTCCTCTGGCCCTCACAGGGCTTTCTCTGGATCTTCTCACACTATAGTGTCTAATGGAACTCAGCCGGCCTGTGTCTTCAGTGCCTCGACTGCCTTTAAAACGCTCAAGTTTACACACCTCACTGAGTAAGAGACAGAGAAAGGGATATTGTAAAGTGAATCTCATAAAATCTGTCTAGAACATGACCAGGTCACCCCCAATATCAACAACTTGCATAAAGAATTACTTTTTTCAGAACTTCACATTTTATTTAAAAGACCTTACATCCGTTTTTTGTTTTATTTTAATCTTTTTTTTTTTCTTTTTTTTTTGCTATTATGTCATTACTGTAATGTGTTCAGGACACAGTTTTTCGAGTGTATCCCCAGTATGATCTTCATTAATTATCAAAAATGCAATATTATATTACATTTATTAATTTAGCGGACAAGTTCATCCAAAGCGAACTTACAAATGAGAAATACAACAAGCAATTCATCTTAAATTATATTGTAAATCTAAAGATAATTATTTAAAAAATATATAGAAAAATGGAAACATTCACAATTAAACTCTTTCCCCACCAGCATTTTTTAAAGCCGGCCCCAACATTTTTATCGTTTTCACAAAACTTTCATGGCCCAAAGAATATTTTATTATATGAATATACAATATACCAAAAGAAAGAACAGACCCTCTGTTTTTTTTTTTGTTTTTTTTTATTAACACTTTGTGGGGAATGTGTGTTTTTATTCCTTTAAAAAAATCAACATTTTGAAGAACCACACAAGAAATTGTGTTTTTAAAACACAGATTGAGAAGATCGAGTGCATCAACCCTTAATGATTCACAGTCGTTTAACCTCGATTCATGGTCAACATTTCATTCGACAGGCAGTTTTGATTTATATGTGGTTATTATTTTACATGTGCTTAAGCAGTGCTTCAATCGCTAGTTCTCTATTACTTTACTATCTGTACTATTTCAGAAGATGCGTAATAGCGCCCCCTACAGATAACAGTAAAACATTGATTTCCAGAAAATTCCGTCAATATTTTTTCTGAAATATTTAAATTTTTTCCAATATGAATTCCGAAAATATTTAAAGGCAATATAACGAATATTTTCGCTTTACAGTATATATATATATATAAAAAAAAACATTTTTTAGACAACAGTAATCCTCCAAAAATGAGATTTAATTTTGTTCATGCAATTGGCTGTATTATTAGTTGTAGTCGTAGTATTGTTTTTTTTTTTTCACTGTATTTTGGAGAAAATGTGGCCTGGCCATGTTTTGAGTTAATGTGATTCTGTTAACAGACCATTACAATACTTTCAGGAAGAATAGCACATATTTGACCTGTAATCACAGCAACAGCTTACATTTCTGTTTGTTACTTAATCAAATACTAGCAACCAAGTGTTTTTGCACATATGTGTGCATGCTAGCTGTTGCGGTTTTGTGTGCATGTGTGTTTTGTGGAGGCGGGGTTTATACAATACTATTGTGGAAGGGATGTGGGGGTGAAAGTGTGCCCCCTCTGTCATTGGCTCTGGGCCTAATGTCACATTATGCGTCTCATTGTGTCTTTGTGATGCTGAGGAGTATAAATCCAGCCCTCTCAGTGTTCACACACACACTCCTCCGGCAGAACCCACGCACGGAATCCTCAGAAAACAACAGCACGGGACACGTCGCATTTTATCAGGTTGGCGTTTACCAAGTGGATTGTTCTCAACCAAGACTTCGAAGGAACCGATTTCAAGATGGATTCTGATGCAAGCTCCACATGCAGTCGTTCTTCTTCGCCTGACCTGGCTGTGGACTCCAGCTTTTCTCCAGACAAGATGTTCCAAGCTTACGGAGAGACGGGGCAGGCCCAGGTCCAGAGAAAGTTTCCGGACGCTCACAGAGCTCTGACTCCAGCTCAGAGAAGGTCACTCCGAAGACGACCAGCAAGATCTGCGACTCAAAGTGAACAGCCGTGAGCGCGGACGCATGCACCGACCTCAACCAGGCGATGGACGGCCTCCGAGAGGTGATGCCCTGCGCTCAGGGCCCATCTGTACGCAAGCTATCCAAAATCTCCACCCTTCTCCTCGCCAGAAACTACATCCTCATGCTGTCCAGCTCTCTGGATGAGATGAAGAAGCTGATCAGGCGATGTGTACGGAGCAAGCGCTCAGGGTCACTCGGCTCAGACGGGTGTTACCGCCAACTTCGGCTGCTCCGGCCCCCCAGTTGCAACTGCTCTCGCTTGCCCGTCCCTGCACTCTCTGGTGGGCAGCTCTCTGGACCAGCACGCCGGGTGTAGCCCACGCCCCTCACTCTCCACCCTCGACTGGGTATCTGGGATTCCACGCTCCACCTCTCTCCACCCTGATGAAAGACCCTCTGCATCTTCTCCAGCGGCTACAGGCATTTCCCGGCATGCCTTGCCCCTGCTCCCTCTGCCAGCCTCTCCCTGCGTCCACAGCCAGCCTGCACAGCCTCTCCATGGGAGAAGTGATCCAGGCGAGGCCCAGGCTTCAGGCTGGAGTAGGCCGAAGTTGAATTACAGACTCAAAAAGAACTGAAAACTTCTGGATGTGTTTCTAGTTGTGTTGTATACTTTGTAAATGTCTTGTACAGAATTTGGTTTTTCTAACAAGCTGCTGCTATTTTTGTACTGAAGAATGTTTTGTAATGTTATAGCCGTCTGAAAGCATGTTTTTATAGTCACTATAGGCTACTTGTATGTTCCTTGTAGCAAAATGGAGATTGAAAACGTAAAGTTTTGTTTCTTAAATTAAACTTCTATTATTATAATGAAAAATACCTCTCCTGACGTCTTCTTTTGGTCAATCAAATTGATTATTATTATAATATTATTTTATTTTTTTAGTAAAGAGTTTTTTTTTAAACGCTCAAACCAGATTATAGATTCAGAAACAAGATATTATTGACTGAAGGTCAACAAAATCAGAAGCTATTTGTTTTCTTAAAAAATAGATTATAAAATATTGATTTCTATAATATTTTAGATGATAAACGTGATTTAGCATCTCATATAGTTTTCTAATGCCACACACAACAAAAAATGCTGGGTTGTTTAACCCAAATGTGGGTCAAATATGGACAAACCCAAATGTTGGGTTAAAAATGTAATTTAAATATTTAACTAGGGCTGTGCAAAAGTTAATTGCGATTAATCGCATCCAAAATAAAAGTCTGTACTTACATAATATATTTGTGTGTGCTGTATATAATTATTTGTATATATAAATACCTATGCATGCATGTATATATTGAAGAATTATTTGCGCTTAAATTCTGTTTATATATATATATATATATATATATATATACATAATTTATATTATATAAATTTAAATATTTTATATATGAATAACACATTTTCTTAAATACGGTATATGCACGCATGTGTGTGTATTTAAATATACAAAATAATTATATACAGCACACACAAATATATTATGTAAACACAGACTTTTATTTTGGATGCGATTAATTCAATTAATTTTTGCACAGCCCTACATTTAACCCAATGGCTGAGTTTGTCCATATTTGTCCCAAAGATAGGTTTAAACAACCTAGCATTTTTTAGAGAGCAATATGTTTTATACCGTAATTTGCTTTGACTATGTAGTTAAGTTTAATGTATATCAAATGTATTTATTTTTGGAATGTGCAAATAATGCCAGGCCGCCATTGCAAATTATAATAAATTGACTTAGTTAACTCGCATAAAATTAAACAACATTTTTTAGTTGAATAAATTTTAGGAAATTATGAAATAATTCAAGAACAGATACCAAATACAAATGAAAAATATAATTCGACCCATAGTATTATAAATTAAGCTAATATAAACAAACTAGATTGAAATAATGAGGTTCTAAATGGCAGCTGCTCATCTGTTCTGAAATACTGTGTCAGTCTTTAATGTGTTTTATGATATATATGAATATAAAATGAGTCCATATGCTTTCATCTAGCACCATTACCGCAATATTGCCCACACCATGTTTATGTTTTTAGCATATGCTAACAAACATGGGCATCATTTCAGACCGCTACAAAAAATGCTGCCATTGGACTGAACCATCTGTACTGAGACTAGTTAATGTATGAATAAGAAAGGCGGCCAGACCGCTCGGAGCCCGGGGCCTACTCTCACCCATCAATCAGACAGAGAGAGACGCAAGCTGTCGCCAGGTTGGCGCGTCAGCATTGTGCTGCACACGCAGGGGACGGCCAGCGCTCCTTTTCATGTTAGTGCAGGAAGATTTGTCACTGTCCAATAAAGCTGTGATCATATTCAGCCCGTCCTCACTGGGAGTCGTTTTTATGAGGGGCTCTGACAGCTGTGCACACCATCATTTGTTAGCTGGAAAGATCAGGGAAGACGTTTGACTCTTCAGACTTTCTGATATGACCGATAGTTGGAGATGAAGGTGAATGAATGAAGGAGAAATTAATCGGGGCTCAGGGTATAAAACTCCTTTGATATTTATAATGTGGAGGTGAAATGTGAACTGTTTTATTTACAATTGATCCAAGTTGACGTTGGTTAAAGAACTACCATTCAAAGGTTTGGGGTCACACAAATGTTTTCAACAGTAATAATCCGAAGTGTTTCTTGAGCTGCAAGGAGATGTGACACTGAAAACTGGAGTCAGTTCGGTTTTGCATCACATCACATTACATCTTAATATCAAAAACTGTTATTTTAAATTGTAATGTTACTGTATTTTAACAATACTACTGTTTTTCTTAAATTAATGCAGCCTTACATATATAACAGTAGCCCTCAGTCGGGTCATGGGGTTTATACGACCCCATTCAAATTTTACTTAATAAAAAAAGGTTCCCTTTATCTCAGTGGAATAAGATTTTGTGACTTTTCATACATTATTTATCTATACACACACAAAACCCGGGCTTGATTCGGTTGTTCTGAAGTTTAAAAAATGTTTACACTTCTGGTCTTCGGGGTCAATATGACGTCCCACATTGAAATGAATGGGAAATGTGAAAAAACTAAATATATTTTCTTCATGTGTCAAAAAAAAAAAAAAAAAAAATCCAGCATAAATCTGAAAATTTTTACACAGAAACGAAGGCCTAGTACTAGAGCATAAATGCAATGTATCATAAAAAAATAACAATATTTAATATGCAAGCTAATGGTGTAGTTGAGGAATTGTGTGGTATATGGATACAAAAGTAGGCCTACTTTATATCTCCATAAACACAGCATTAATGAATAGATGACAAAAAAAGTATTATTTGTATGATTAAAAATGTATATTTTTTGTACAATTACTTAATCAATTGTTGGGGTTGTATAGACCCAGAAGTGTAAACAAGAAACGAAGACCATTTAAGGGTTAAAAATGTTAAACAACTCCATTTTTAGGGGTAGTTTATGAAAATAAGTATTTAATTTCTGCATGTAAAGTGAATGCATAAGGCCTCATCATGAACTATAATATCGAAACAAGTCTGTGGCATGCTGTCATTGACTAACAAACATCATTTTGTTCAAGATTGTGAAACGAGAATATTAATTTAAAGAGATGTCCTTTATATATCAATTATAAAATGTGAGCTTTTTATTTTCACTCTGTCACTGAAAGAGTTAACATTAGGCTCTTCGCTACCAATGCCAAAATCACACAGCCTCGAGATGGCCGATTTGCTTTAACTCACCAGCGGCACAACAGTTTTCAGAAGTTAAATCACTAATACTGATAAGTATAAATCCGAATAGTGCCAACATGTTGCAATCCAGTGTGTATTTGAACTTGAAATCTTAATTTGTGCAAAATCCTTTTCTACACACATGCACACAGTTTGAGACTGTATTTCTCAAGAGCTAAATCAAGCGTGAAAAATACACATTTCTCCTCACAGGAATCCCGGGCCGACAACTGAAAGATCAGAGGAGCGATGAAGAGATGTGTCTCCTCTCCTCCTCTGCTCTCCTCCCTCTCTCTCTCACCCTAAATGGAGGAAGACAATGGCACTCGCTCCGAGCACAAAGAGAGGGCGCAGGGGGCAGCCCGTAACACAGCCCCCTCCTTTTGTGTTATTTTCTGGATGCGGTAAGCGTCCCGGTTGGCCTGCAGAGGGCCCTGACACTCCAACGCCAACACAAAGGCGCTTAGCTCCTTATTTATGGGCCCATTGACAGCGCTAAAGAGCTCCTGTCAGGGGCCTGCTCACAGTCAGCTGGTGAACGTCCCAGCGGGGGGAGGCAGCTGCCGTCCTGCCCGGAGAAGAAGCTCCCTCAGCGGGTCCCGTGTCCCTGCGGCCCCCCTGAGTCGGGGTCCCAGGCACAGGTGGGTATGGGAAGCTGAACACATTGTGGGGATTATTGGGAGATGTGGCCCGGCCTGCTGCACAGGGATAATTAGACACATTGACTTGTGCAAAGCTGGTGTTTCCTGATTGGGGGCAGATGGTGACGGTCCAGAGAGAGAGAACAGCAGGGGATGTATCTGTATGTGAACGCTTGTTAGGGAAACGTACAGATATATCAACATATATATAACATATTTCTAATACAATGAATGGATGGATGGATGGATGGATGGATGGACGGACGGATGGATAGATGAGACAGATGGACGGATAGACTGACGGATGGATGAATAGATAGATAGATAGATAGATAGACAACAGAACGGACGGACGGACGAACGGATAGATAGACAGAGACAGACAGACAGACAGACATAGATAGACAGACATAGACAGACAGACATATGGATAGATAGACAGACAGATAGACAGACAGACAGACAGACAGACAGACAGACAGACAGATAGAACAGACAGACAGACAGACAGACAGACAGACATAGATAGACATAGATAGACAGACAGATAGACAGACAGACAGATAGATAGATAGATAGATAAATAGATAGATAGATAGATAGATAGACATAGATAGATAGATAGATACAATAAATAGATAGATAGATAGACAGATAGATAGATGATAGATAGATAGATATATAGAGATAGATAAGATCAATAGATAAATAGATAGATAGATAGATAGATCAGATAGATAGATAGATAGATAGACAGATAGACAGATAGATAGATAGATAGATAGATAGATAGATCAAGACAGACAGATTGACAGACAGACAGATCAGATAGACAAGAACAGATTGACAGACAGACAGACAGACAGACAGACAGACAGATAGACAGACAAATACAGACAGACAGATAGACAGACAGATTGACAGACAGACAGACAGACAGACAGACAGATAGACAGATAGATAGACAGATAGACAGACAGATAGACAGACAGACAGACAGATAGACAGACAGACAGATAGATAGAACAGATAGACAGACAGACAGACAGATAGATAGATAGATAGTATATCAATATACTGTATAAATAATATGTTTATGTGTACCTATTGTCACTTTTGATTGGTTTAATGCGTCTTTTCTGTTTAAAAGGTTTTTTTCTCTCGTGTTTTGGTGCCCAATGATCCTTCTACAATCTGTTCTGAATGTGACATCGGGAGCATCTAATCAATACATGAATACACCTTCTGTGGCCCCAGATTTAGACTGACAGAGTTAATCAGGGAACCGAAAGGTCCCAATTAGTGGGATTGGGGAGCATTTGGGGGACATATGTGGAACACACGCACATATTGCTCCGGGAGGCTTCAATTAAGAGAGAGGCACACGAGACAGCAAGGCTGACCCGGTGACATTCTGTTAAACCTCACTTCCTGTCACTCGCTCAGAGCTCGCTGACAAGCAAAACACAGCTGGGATGTGTGTGAGGGGTCTGGGGCCTCAGGTGTGTGGTTAAACACTCCCATCAGGGCTCAATCCATATGGGCTGTTCTGAATTCTAATGAGGTGATAAACTCCTCATGTTAATTCCATTATGAGCAAATTCATTTCTTTGATTATGTGTAACAGAGTGACGAGACAAACTCTGTCCCTTGAGACCTCACATCACTTATGATTGTTTTCAGTCCTCTAAAAAATGAAATGGGTGGGGAAAGGCTTAACAGTTTTGTAACATGCTTTGAAAAATAGAGACAAAGGATTTTTTCAAGCTGTGCATCATTTTTAAACTAGAATGATTTTTTCATTATTCTAGAGGACAGATATATATAAATTAAATATATGAAAATATTTTGTTTTAATTCCCATATATAATAAGTAATATATAAATGAAATCATCCATATATTTATTTTTTCTCACTGGACATTCAACCTGGGCCACATTTCTCAAAATTATTGTGAGCTGTAAGTTGTTCTATTTTCATATATATTAGTAATATGTAACTGTGTTCACTACAAAGACAGATGCAATATTTTATATATATATATTATTTATATATTTCATTCAAAACCAATTAGTTTCTTGTAGTGTGTGATTTTTGCTCTTGACGGCCCCTAGAGGCCTTCGGTGTAATGACAGGTGTTTTCGCGTTTCATCACAAATCTTGATCCTTTGCGGTTGCCTTACGGCGCAGTCTAAATAGAAAATATTTTTACAAACTAATTCAAACACACTTTCACTTTTTTTAACGCAATTTACTGGTTTATATCACTCTTAAAAACATTAGTAAATAATCTTCAATATGTTTAGTGCGGTGTTTATTATTACTTTGACGCTTTGGTGAGGTCAGAGTTCAGTTCAGCACGGATGTCGTCATGCGCTGAAGATGGCCGACGGGTGAGGTTTACTGCAGACAAATGTTCACTTTTTATTTTAATGCACTATATAAATACAATTTTAGCATTTTGCAGCAGTAATTCCACTCTGAAGAGTGTATATACGCATTAAAGAGATGTCTTTGGTCTTTGTAATTGATGAGTTTTACTGGCGGATGTGAAATAGGAAGTCGGACGGGTTTGTTTACAAAAATATCACGGAGTCATGAAAGACAAATACATGTTATAGTCATCGGATTCGTTATTATTGTAATATTTCTGTAAATCCATCCCAAATAAACATTAAAAAAACAAACTTAGATCACAGTAAAGGGATGAAACCGAGTGGTCTGAAACATTGAAATGAACGTATGTCGCAGAATGTTCCAGATTGATTAGACTGTTTAACTTAAACACATGATTTATGGATTATAAGTCATTCCTATCTTACTGTACTTCAAATATGTCGAAGATTAAATATTTTTGTTTTCAAAGAATTATAATTACATTGGTTGGTTTTCTTTTATCTCAGTTTTACTATAATGGAGAACTGTAAATAACCTCAGTAACAGTTACTTTGGTAGTCAGTCACTCACTTCCTGGTAATTTTCTTGCCATTGTGTAAATAATCAGGTTTAATTAGTGAAGTTTAAGTGCCTAAGGTTGACCAGAGCCTATTTCTACACAGAAGTCAAATCACCATTATTTATATAGCACTTTACTATACATATGGTACAATACAAGCAGCTTTACCGTGATAATAGGAAAATAATTCTGTACAGCAGATCTAACGTTAGAAGTAAATGGTGTCATATTCCAGCTTAATTAGAGTAAGTTAATGTTTTTTTTTTTGTAAAAAGTTATTAATTTAGTTTATCATTTATCTACATGAATTATCTACAGCTGCTCTTGAGAAAACTGATGTTATCATCTAGCTCAGTTGAGTTCTCATATAATGGTGAACCAGGAATCCTTAAATTACAACATATGCATATACATATTTAAGGTTACAGAGTTCTAATGATACTGTGTACCTCTGATATACCCAAATGTAACATTTGCGATGATTATTTATCATTTGAGTCATGTCTGATGATTTCAGGGAAGGAGGATGGTGGGGAGGCTGGTTGACACAGAGCTTCCAGACCGTCAAAGACAAGGTGAGATAAATCCAGATCAGTTCCAGTGTGACTTTATGAAATGGAAATGTTTTAGATATCTCTCAATGATGTGTTTTGGAAAAGCAATAGCTATAAACGGTGTTAAACATTTTGAATCACTAGTGAGAATGCTTCAATTTTGCATTATTTTCGAATTTGCTAAAACGTTTATTTATCAGGAGAACAATTTAAGCGAAGTTGTTGAAAATCAGCATACATTTCTTATCACTCCCATCTTGCTTTATTAGTGTAGAAAAATGATTTCTTAATTATAATTCTGTCATAATAACCTTCATTTTAAATCTAAAACAGTTTAATTTATTAAAGATACATCCCAGATACCCAATTTCTGGACCCCGTCATAAGTATTACATTTGTTTTCTTGTTTAATATTTCATACATGTATATATTCTGTTTCTCGACAGTCAGCTGAGGCGTATGAGTTTATCAAACGAGACCTGACAGAATTCTCCAGCGTGGTCCAACATGACACAACATGCTCCATCGTTGCGACAGCGAACGCTGTTAAAAGCAAACTGGCCGTAAGGAAACAATCTTACATTACATCACACCAAAACAATGCTAATAGTATAGTGTTTGGTCTTAAGTGCTAAGAGTAGACACAACATGTCTTTAGGTTTGTTTATGTAGATGTAAGCCCTAGCCACAGATTATAGGTTTTAAGCTTCTTCTTTTTAGGTTGAAGGTTCATCAGAGGCCACGGAAAAGGTGAAGAAGGGCCTTTCAAATATACTGGGTGTGATCACAGACACTTTGGCCCCTCCCCAAGACATGACCATCGACTGTGATGTCATCACGCTGGTGGCCACTCCTTCAGGCACAACAGAGGTGTATGACAGCGGCAAGGTCAGCCATATTCACTCTTTAGAAAAATATATGCATATATGTTATGTGTGTGTGATGTGACACATGATGAGGTTAAAGCAATAGTTTACTTTTAAGAAAAACTTTTGCTGATAATTTACTGACCCCCATGTCATCCAAGATGTCCACGTCTTTCTTTCTTCAGTCGAAAAGAAATTAAAGTTTTTGATGAAAACATTCCAGGATTTTTCTGCATATAATGGACTTCAATGGGGTCCAAACGGTTCAAGGTCCAAAAGACAGTTTCACTGCAGCTTCAAAGGGCTTTAAATGACACCAGACGTTGAATAAGGGTCTTATCAAGCAAAACGATCGCTCATTTTAAAAATAAATAAAAAAGTTTAAGTTTTATAAGCACAAATGCTCTCCTTGCTCTTTTCTGTGATGAGCGTTCGTGCCTCTCCTGTTCGAACCCGTTCATCAAAATGAACAAATCTTTTTTTGAGTCATGACTCGAAGGATCCTAGATAAGACTCTTATTCATCGTCTGGTGTTGTTTAAAGCCCTTTGAAGCTGCACTAAAACTCTCATTTGGACCTTGAACCGTTTGGACCCCATTGAAATCCATTATAAGGAGAAAAATCCTGGAATATTTTCATCAAAAACCTTAATTTCTTTTCAACTGAAGAAAGACAGACATGGACATCTTGGATGACATGTGGGTGAGTAAATTATCAGCAAAAGTTTTTTTTAAAGTGAACTACTCCTTTAATTGTTCCATCATAGCTATGACAAATATACGCATATTATTTGTTGAATCACTTGCTGTTGTATTTTTATTAACTTGTCGATAAAGTACAGTAGAGTGTCAGTTTTCCATAATTTTGATTGACGTACTGGTTTTCCTCTCAGGCTCGACTCTACAGTCTTCAAGCAGACCCTGCTACATACTGTAATGAGCCCGACGGTATGTCTCTGTCTCATGTTGTCTCTTTCTCAAGCAGGGATGTGTGTTCAAGTTCAAGTGTTTGATGTGTATTTCATGTAGGGCATGGTTAAAAATATCGAGTTTTCAATTTTAATTGATTCTCATTTTGAAGAGCCGACATCGATTCTTAAATCTAATGAATCAATCTTTCTATGCTGTTTTCAGTTGATAGCACCTCCCATTCAATAAATCGCAATAAGCTTTGTTACTTCTGATATGAAAGTCTCAGCTTTTTAAAATTCTGTTAATATTAGAATGTTTTTGAATCGATTCATATTGAAAGCTTGTGAAAATTGAAATTTGTATGAATGCCCGGCCCTAATTGCATGTATTTTTGTCTTTCCAGGCCCTCCACAACAGTTTGATTCCTGGCTCTCCAGTTTCATTTTAGAAGAAAGGAAGGCAGAGATCTCTGAACTGCTGGTCAACAGTCCTGCCATAAGAGCTCTTTATACTAAAATGGTATGATCATGCTTCATCCTCCTTTAATTTACATTCTTACTGACCATCTGATTTTGTCTGGGCACATTATTTAAGATATCATTTTGTTTGTTTCATGTCAGGTGCCGGCCGCAGTGGCTCATTCAGAGTTCTGGCAGCGCTACTTCTATAAAGTGTTCCAGTTGGAGCAGGTACAGCAGATCTGTGTCTGATGAGAATTCAGGATTATGTGCTTATCTGAACACACACAGCTCAGACACTCAAACAACATGACGGCATCAGTATGAGTCACAGGATACTTGCCAGCACAACACTTTCTTTGCTGAGGTTTCATTTTTGTTTTAGGTGCGCTATCAAAGACACATCCAGTCAGTTACAGATTAACATAGTAGCGCCATCTGCTGATCTGAGTGTGTATCTACACTAGGTTTGCAGTCTGTGTGTAGAGAAGTGGTTCTCAACCGGTTTAATTCAAAGGCCAACACAATAAGCAAACTGGGAGATAAATTAAGCAACTACAATTAATTGTGTGATTACAGAAGTTTCAAGAACTGTATAAAAACAATAGTTGTTGTGGGGATTTTTTTAAAACATTTTTTAAAATGTTTGCAGGATTGCAGTTTAAATTTTTATTCTTTAGCATTGCAGATTGATTATTTACACAATTTAATCAATTATACACACAATTGTATACACAATTTAATCAATTAATTCATTAATTGTAAGTTGATAATTGGCGTCTAAAAAGTTGGCTAATAATAATAATATAATACATTTTATTTATTTGGCGCCTTTCTGGACACTCAAGGTCGCCTAAGGCCTTCTGATTGGTCTAAAAATGCATCTATGCATTGCAATGCATTACGTTTAGGATTTAATGCTACCTATTCTGTTAAATATGTAGTTATTTGCCAAAATACAGCTTAAATACAACAAAATACAAATCACATAAAATCACCAAATCTAGATCCCCAATCAAATTCCAGCACAGTTGTATTTCACAACACATTTTACGAAAATAATCATAAATTAACCCAAATAATAAAATCAAATGGATAAACATTTTCTGTGCGTTACTTTTCAGTAATATTGTGTAGATTAAGTGGTTGTTTTATTTAAAGGTACAGTTCACTTGTAAATGAAAATATGTCATCATTTACTCGCCATTATGAAAAAAAGCTAAAAAAAAAAACGAATAGGATAAAAGATTACAAGGTCTGTATCTTCTAGCATTAAAATGTTCATGAATATGCTTTGTTTTAATTGTGCCATTATTGTCTATGTTATGACCATTTTTAAAAAACAATGTCATTTATTGAATGTAGTTGCTGCTTTAGGGCTCTATGATGTCTATACTTGTATAATGGCACAATAATTGCACAAAAACATTTTATATATCATAAAATATATGTGTGTGTGTTTTCAGGAAGAGGCTAGGAGGATAGCATTGAAGCAGAGAGCAGAGCGCAAGACTTCTGAGAGTCTTGGCTGGGAGGAAGAGGACGAAGAAGGTTTGACTAACATTTTTATGGGAAAGTGTCAAACGTATTGACTAGCTAAACCTTTGTGTCTGTTCTAAAACTTGAGAAACTCTGTGCGTCTGCTTGGTGGGAAGCTCACTAGGTTTTGCAAGCAGAGCATTTGTGTTCCTTTATCAGCATCTTGTCTCTCTCTATCTGCAGGTGAGTTTCTTGGGGCCGTGTCTTCATCTCGCTTAGATTTCACACCCCCTGTGGAGGAGGCACGTGTCCCTGCGGTGACGATAGAGACCCCTGAAAGCTCCTCTCCTCCTCAAGTGGTGGTTTCCTCCCAGCAACGTAGCATCTGACGTCACCCCTCCGTAAGCAGTGAGAGCGTCAGTTTTCCCACCCAGATTGAGAATCAAGCGGACTCTGTCACCGTCAGAGTCACGCAGCTGTCGCCCGCTGATGATGAGGTCTCTCAGAAACTCTCAGAGGCCAGTCTACAGGAGACGGTCCCGAGGAGCGGACCCGCGCAGCGTGAAGAGCCCGCCAGAGAGGACATGGCTCAAGACCTCCGAGTGTTTGAGCTCAACTCGGACAGCGGCAAATCCACACCCTCCAATAATGGCAAAAAAGGTGAGGAAGCCCCCACAATAATTTGTACTATCATCATCGCGGCACGTCCAGTCTGAAATACCACTTGATTGCCAAGCACACACACACACAGATGATGCGAATTCTCCGCCCCCTTGTCAATATTAGGACCTCATCAGTATTTCTGAACAAGTATTTTCTTGCACAAAGCAAGACGATCCACTTTTCCATGTCGATAGGAGCATTAAAATGAGAAAAAAATAATGTGAGAAAAAAAATCAAGAGACATTTAGAATAGATAAAAATGTGTGATTAACTACGACATTAATGTAATTAAATATTTTGATCGTTTAACAGCACTAGTAAATACACAAGAAACATCATGATCATATTCCAGGATGACAATGTCAAGATTCATTAGGCTCAGATTGTGAAAGAATGATTGTGAGGAACATGAATAATCATTCTGAACTGATGCACCTCTGAGTCCAGACCTTAAATTCATTGCAAGTGTTTGGGATGTGCTGGAGGAGACTTTACAGAGTGCTGGACTTTTGCATTGACAATACAACACCTTGACCTCTTAGATGTTGTGACATTTTTGGTCAAGATCTTGTATTGACAAGTAATAGCTTACTCAAATTTTTATTTTTACTTTTTGTTTAACATTAAAACAACCAGCATTGCAACGTTTTAACATACATTACCGTTAAAAAATTTGTCAGTATGTTTTTTTTTAAAAGAAATTAATATTTGTATTCAGTAAGGAAGGATGCATCAGATAAAATGACCGTAAAGACATTTATAATGTTACAAAAGATTTCTATTTCAAACAAACACTTTATTTGACAAAGAATCATGATTTTTTTCCCACAATAAATATTAACTGTTTTCAACATTGATAATAATCTGAAATATTTCTATAATATATTAAAATAGAAACAGGTTTTACTGTATTTATGATCAAGTAAATGCAGCCTTAGTGAGCATAAAAGATCTTAAAATCTTGTCTTGATTGCTGATGTAATGTTTGCACTGTGTGTGTTTACACATGTAGGTTCGAGTACAGATGTGAGTGAAGACTGGGAGAAGGATTTTGATCTGGATATGACAGAGGAGGAGGTTCAGATGGCGTTGTCCAAAAATAGATGCAACAGGAGAGGTTTGTCCTTTATGATGGTTAATGATAAACTACAAATGACAAAGACAATAATACCATGTTTAGGGACAATACAGAATAATAAATAATAGGTGATATGACTCTATATATCGTGGCGACGGTATAAAATATTTAGCTATATCAGTGGTATGTAGATATTTATACGCATAGCACAGCACTATTGACACTTTTATTGTATTACTTTTGTTTAATTTATGTCAAAAAAAAGAACTAGATTGTGATATATATTGTTATTGTGAAGTTAAATTTCTCATATTGTGAAATCAAATTTATTGTGAAATCAAATTTCTCATATTGTGAAATGAGATTTTGCTCACATCACCCACTCCTAATACGGAATAATATCTATTTTATTTTCTGACCGTGGCGATTTCATTTAAAAGCAATGATATTTCTACAGATCTACACACCCAAAAGCAGTTGAGCGCAGTGGTTTTACCTTTTTTGTTTTGTTGAACATCAAATGGGAATTTTTCTAGCTTGTTTCTTTCCTTATTATCTTATTTTAGCTTCATCGGAAACAGCATTTTGAGTGGAATACTGAGTGTTGTTGTAGTCGCGTACATGTTAATCGAACTCCAGATGTGTGATGTGGTAGATGCTTTTACCCAAGTTTCACATATACTAGGTGTCTTGTGCATGTGTATGTATGGGCGGCTCGCAGTTTCTTGCTTTAGCGCTTAAGTCATTGACATGTGACGCATCAGGATAGATTAGCATTCACACAGTGCAGTGTGGTCCAATGCATATCTGACAAAACATACATGGTTTTCGCTATCCATTTGTGATGTTCACTGAGATGAATGTTAATACCAGTTATAAATTTGGTTTTATTATTTTAATCTCTTTACCAGTTGGAAGATGCAGACTGGGAGAACTGGGAGTGAGAATCTGGTGGAGGGAATTCTGGTCCGAAACCGACACGAGACGTTGCTGTACCCAAAGTGAACCATGCTTAATGTATTTAACTCCTAGTCTACAGTCACACCTGCTCATTTCACCAGTCCATTGAGCGGGTCTCCTCCTGCGAATGAAATTATCATGCTAGCGGTCATCGGAAGTGTGTTCTCTAATCAGAGCTGGTGAAGGGGTGATCTGTTTTTTGCTCTGGCTCTCATAAAAATGACCTGCGGTGAAACACTAAGACAGTTCAGAGAAAGCACCAATCGGCTAATGAGGAGAGGTCATCTCGCGTTGCCATCTGTACCTGCCGTATATGTACATTAATGTCATTCTTTGGAGATTTCAGTGGGAGAATGCAAATTAATTGCCAGGGCTCCTGATTAGCTGTAATCGATTAAGCTGTTCATCATTCTTATAGGATTAGAAAATAATCTTTCACATTAAAAATATATATTTATGTTTCTTTTTTCTGGCATATAGGTCTCTGGCTTCTTTTTTTAAAGTTAGCTTCTCTTGAAATATTAACACCTTTAATCGTATGCAAGTTATTCTAGCATTGAGAATGGAAATGGAGAGATGCTTCATTCATTCTGCTGATGCTCTATGGCCTTGTTTAGTGTTTGGTGTGGAATGAAAAAAATGTCATGCAAAAGTTACAAAAAAAAGTTATTATTTCACTAAATGCGCCTGTTGTTTCCTGTGATGTCCACTTAATCTTCCTGTCCTTGTCTTCATCTTCTCATAATTATAGTCTGAAATAGTAAATGTGATATCTGTGCTCAGAATTTTATCCAGATGGTCATGGGTGACATGGTTTACTAACGTAAGGATAATTTGTGTCACTTGTCCTATATATTGACACAAAAAACAATGTCTTGTGCCAATATAGGTTTAAACTGCAGGACAATATTTTAGGCATCTAGTTTTAAGGTGAGCCTCATCTTTAGGTGAATACAACCTCCAGACTGACTATCATCAGAATATCTTGCATGCTCTACAGTGTTTCTCAAGACCTGTACTTCAATTATAATCTGCTGGCATTTTTTGAAAACGGGTCTCAAACTGTCAATACTTTATACAATTATATGTCCTCTATTTTTCCAATGAACATCACCATTAAAAGCAATATCATGCAAATAGGTGATTTGTTTTAATAGCTGTTTTTTATTGCACCTATAAGTTTAGAATAAACTTAATAAAGTTTAGAAAGAAGACTTGGCATATAGCACACAACTCATAGCACTACTTTTATAATAATTATATTATGATTTTGGATATTTTGGAGCTTGACAGCTCCAGACTCAATTAATTGTAATTGCATGGAAAAGACAACTCTCCAAATCTCCTTTAGTGTTCTATGGAAGAAAGTCAAGGTGACGATTTTTTTTTCTTTTTTGCTAAATGATTGTTTAAAGATAACATATAATAGATTTACTATGGTGTGCCTATTAGTTTTTATATTGTACACCGGTCGGGGTGGTTTTTGGAAATTTTGCACATTCACTCACCAGCTGCTATTTTGAAATCGAAAGCGAGGCTCAGGAGGGAAGAATCCCGGAAGTACAGATAGACAACAATGTCTTGGACTACCAAACTGAAGCTTTTGCACGATTTAAACTACTAGATGTTAATATGTGCAATATATATAGTTTGTTCCTAATTATTTTTTTATGTTCTGAATATATATTTAAAAATTTATTTAAAGATTTCACTGTATATAGTGAAACTTTCCTTCATAAACTATGAAAGAAATATATGTACATTTTTAGAATAACAAAAACACAACAATACGCCATCGCATTCGCGACTATCCTATGATTTAAAACGGCACTTCCGATTTTCCCACCGGAGCCATTTCAAAATGACAGCTGCGGTTTTTTTATTTTTAGCTTTTTTTTATATATATCAGTTGTGAAGTACACAATGCTGTTTTTTTATTTATTTTTTTTATCATGCAGTAAACAACATATACAGAACAATACAGGTATTTCCAGTTTATAGTGTGGAAGTGGCATAGTGGTGGGTGGGTGGTGGCATACCGGTTACTTAGTTGTTACAACGAGCGAGAAAGATTGACAGGACCTCTGGGGAATCACCCATTAAAAAAAAAAAAAAAAAAACAGACAGAAGAAAGAATATGACAGAGCTGTAATAAAACCAGAATCAACTTTGGCTTGGCTGTTTTCAAAGATGACGACAACGAGGGATTGGAAATGCTGTAAAAGTGACACGAAGACACGTTTTTATTACTCAACAGGTGAGATATTTTACTCAACTAATAGTATTTTCTGTAAAAACAAGATGATCAAGCATACACAATTAAAAAGGTATTACACTATTAAAACATACACCTCATAATTTCAGTCGTTTTAATCAATGCAGATTTGACATCGGGTGCCATTCATAGGCATTTTAACATTAATTAACCGCCTTAGGTAATATGAACTAAAGAATTAAAGGGATAGTTCACTTTGAAATTAATTTTTGATATGTTTTATTTTACCTCATGGGCATCCAAGATGTAGGTGTCATTGTTTCCACAGTATTTTCAATTTAGATTTTTTTCAGTCAAACCGTTGTTGTCTATCAGTCATATAATGCAGTTTTAGGGGGTCCACCCTTGGTCCTCATCAAAGAGCAGGCACAGAGAAGTCCAAATTAAACATGATTTAATGACTCGTAAATGTAAGTAAACATTGATGGACTAAGACATCTGAAACGAGTGGTTTATGTAAGAAAACGAACAGTATTTATATCGTTTTTTCCTCTTGTAACCACAGCCATGTCCAACTGATCTGAAGGCACGGGCGCTTGGTCTGCGCATGCGCCGGAAGTGATTTGCGTGTGTACGTCACTCATTGTTTACACAGAGATTTTGGAAGTTTTACCTTTCACTCTGAGGCTTTAAACATATTTAGAAATACAGGAAATCGCAATGGAAGAGCAATTTCGATATATCTGAATATGTTTAGTGAAAGGTAAAACACAGGGACGTGCACAGACATTTTGAGGGCAGGGGCTCAAGTGAAAAAAGGGCACTTCTCATAATTAAAAAAGTACAAAAATACAAAAAAGTATATATTAACACAACTCTGACTTTTTATAAAATGTATTAAAGTTAATTTTATCTTCCTCAAATTCACGCAATTGTTTCATTTTCAAAAGATGTCTTCAAAATAAGAAGTTCACACAGAAACCAATGTTCCTATATTCACCAGGTTTATTGAGCAGCAAAGGAAACCATGCCACAATGTGCATGTTTTCTATGCTATATATTTGATACACCTGATAGTGACATGGACTTAGTTTCACATTTGAGGGAAGACTGAATCATCATCAAATAAAACCTTCAAAATCCACATTTAGATAGAGTTTGTTTTAAACCTACTATCTCTCCATCTGTTTGCATCTGTAGATTTCCTCTAAATTCACCAATTTAGATTTCTAAAATTCCAGGGAAAGATGTACGTATTAACTTTAATAATAGAGAATTTTAGGCCATAAAAAGTCATAAAAACGTCCGAATTTTCCATACAAGGTCATACTAAATTACATTCAGCCACAGTCTTAAATTTATATTTTAAATTCAATTTCGAGTCAATATTGCCAATGCTCGAATATCAATGTCGAGTTCGATGTTCGAATAATGTTTATGTGCCAAAAGCGGAACGAAACTCATTTGAACCGCGCGCGTCTCACGGACTGTTTATCCGCTCGGTTCAAAGTCCAAACGTCGCATAGAAACGTCAGCGCAGCGAGACTCACTAGAGCAGACGCATTAACTCTTGATCGGCGCTTCAGACCCTACTGTCTATGTTCAGACCTGATATTTAGATACACTATTCAATAAATATATTTGTTTGACAGGGAAGCTGTGCTCAAAAAGGAATATATATTATTTTTAAAAATTAAAAAAGCACCCCAGAAAAAGTAAAACATGCTCTTTGGGTGGACTGACCGAGTTTGACCTTAAAAATATGTATGAAAATACAGTATTTTCATTATGAAAATACTGTGGAAACAAAGACACCTACATCTTGGATGCCCTTGAGGTAAGCTAAAACATAAAAAATTAATTTCAAAGTGAACTATCCATTAACAATAATGACCAATAATTCTGCAGCTTTTATTAACCATTTATAATAATTTTAACGTTTACCAATACATTATTAAAATTGTAAAGGTTCTATATGTTAACATTAGTTAATGCACTGAATTAACATGAACAAACAACAACTGTATTTGTATTAACAAAGATTAATAAATGCTGTAACATATTATTGCTCATTGTTATTTCATGTTAGTTAATAGTCTTGACTTTAAACGTAGTAGTTTCTGTTGAGGACAGCAGATGGCAGACTTGAGCAAAACCTGTGAATTAAAACCATTGGTTTTGGCATGTAGAACACAGAACAGTGCAAGCCTTTCTCCCAAACAAACCTCTTTGGAGTCATTTTTGGAAGGGATATTAATTATATATATATTTTTTTCATTTTCTTTTTAAGTTACGGCATGGTGGTTGATATGGTTAATTTAGCTCAGTTTCTGGGTTTACAGCTATTTGTGTTACTGTGGCGCTGTGTTCCTGAGCTTCATTTACTGTATGCTTATACATGTAAAGAAGTAATGTACAGGACTAAAATTGAAAACAGAGCTACATTGTCACAAGACCTCACTCTAGCCTGTTGCATGCATGTTTAATTCAGTGATTGGCACACAATCATCTCAGAAATGGTTATTTTGTTAAACTCTTTTATCTTTTGGCAGGCTGAAAAAGTCAAGAAAGAGATGAAAAAAGAGAGAATAGCGGTTAACTGTCTAGTTGAATGCATTGCATTGTGGGATACTGTTCTGAGGCATGTGCAAACAGTGATATCAATCCTGTAAGCTAAGTTTGAGTGTTCAAAAAGTCAACCATGAGTGTTGGTCAAAAGCTTACAAATATGAAGTAAAAAAAGTGATTATATATCAGACTAGTATGGTATCTATACATAAGAGGTTCAAGCTGAATTCATTTTAGATGGTTTGAGAACAAACCAGTATGTTGAAGAAACATCGATACAGTGTTGCCTTTCAAGATCATAAAAAATGTTTGTGTTTTGAGAAAGTTAGTATTTGAGCAGTTGTGAGTTGGAGAGATATTGAAACAGAGAAAGAAACGGAAAGAGGCGTGCCGGCTCATTATCCCATTCCTATACATTTAACCAAGCCAATTAAAAATAATGAGATTCTTAATGAACTCTCCTCGTCACTCTTTAACTTTCCTGTCAGTCTAAAACCCTTTCAATTACTTTAGGCTCCTTCAGCCTTTCAGTCGTGTGTTTAACCTGAAGAGTCCTTCACTGTTACACACACACACACACACACCTGATTGCTCTTCAGATGGTGAGTCTGTGAAGTGTTTCTGTCTGAATGCTACTGATGTTGGCCTGTTTTTGTTCTTTTAGTTGGACTTGGGACACTTCACATCTCCCAGCATGCACTACTGAAGGAAGGCTGATCAAAGTTTAAAGGGACAAAGAAATGTGAGTTTCCAAGACCTATGGGTATTGCTCTCTATTTTCACTGTACTCTGTGTTCCTGTGATTTGTATAAAACATAAAGCAGTTTTGCCTGCAATATATGTGCTGCGGTATAGCGTTAATATGATGCTAATCTAACAATATAATACTTATATGCAAATATTGGGATACATTTTTGGTTGTATTGGACTGTATCGATACTTGAATGACAAAAACAAAAAATATTCATATTGGATTGGATCTCTTCATATTGGATTTGGATTTTTTTCCTTTGGAAGCCCATTTCTGCCACTTCAGAAAAAAAAAAAATATTTATATATATATATATATATATATATATATATATATTCATACATGGTCAATCATAATTATGCCATAAAAAAGCGATAATTTTGACATGAACTACACACAAAGTTAGAATGATGGCTTGCTTAAAATAATGAGATAAAAATGCATAATTATGACTAGTTAGGACTGTCAATTTCAACTTATGCCATAAATATGACTTAGTTTCTCAGTTTTGACATGATTGTCATTTAAGTCGCAAGGATAGATAGCATTCTGAGTCATAATTCTAAGTTAAAAAGTAAAAATAATGTGATAAAACTGTAAATATGACAAAAAAATAGTTAATAGTTTATCAGAGTTTTGACATTAAAGTCATTTATGAAAAAGGCTGAATTATGTAATTCTAAGTCATTATTATAAGATAAAAGTCAAAATAATTAAATATAAAGAAATAAATAAAAAAATTCTCTTAATTGACAAAATGAGAAAAAAATTATAAATCGACATTATTATGACCTTTTTGTCAATTTCTTTTCAATTTGTTGTCAATTTTTTGACTTGGTTTCTCATAATTTTGACTTATGTGATGTCATAATGATTTAACAAAGCATGATTTTTTTATATGTGGCAATATTAGAAGGCAAGATAATCAGCCTCTGATGAGATCTAATATGTGCAGAATGAGGCTAAAATATTCCCCATTAACGTTTCAAATGACATCAAGATCTGGTATTTAATAAATATAGAAAGCTGTGTTGTAATTGAGATTGGACTGCAGTAGCACACACTTCTCCTCTTCATCACTTTGGGTTTGCAGTGGTTGGCATCTTCTTCTTCTGTATTTAATTGACCTGCCATGCCATTGCCAGTGTTTGCTTTAGGTATAATGAGTGTGTGGTAGAAAACGTGGCAGAGATCTGTGTGTGTGTGGCTTGGCAATGCTGAGACTAAATCTCTAGAGCTTGAAGAGGGCAGCCTGTGATTTTCTCCATCGGTTTGGCATCACTTATGCAAAGTTGTCATTACCTTTTTTTAGATACTGTTGCTTTTTAGATGTCAAATGCAGTTTTAAATGTGAGGTCGAAATCTCATGAACTGATGCATTTACTTTTGATTGACTCATGCAAGCAAACATGTTCTTTCTTTTTTTGTTTCTCCATTGTAAGTGCAATATCCATAAAATGATGATCCAGTAATCACAAATGAATTGTGGGAACCCTGTTTTTAGCTCACAGCTTCAGTCAATAACTCAGTCTGGTCTCCCTCCAGGTGGTCCATGTTCTTATTATCGAGAGAGAAAAAAGCTCCAAACTGGGAGGCACTATAGTCAGACCCTCGGATAAGACTGGGAGGACGGCTTACCATGGAAACAATGTTCCTCGTCTTTATTCTGTTTTGCGTAATCTGTATTCCTGAGACAGACTGTAGAATTGAGCCGTGCCTCCCTTTCTCTGCTCTGTCAGTAATGGAGTGATACAAGCTTTTTTTTGCTATAGTGAAGCTTTTTTATTGCCATTTGATTGGGCTCAAGATTTCTTAAAGTCCCCCTGTGGTGAAAATCAAGCTTTTAATGTTGTTTTATGTTTATGTGGTGGTTTTAATACGCTTTAAGACAAACACCATATGCCAACACCATCATAAGTCAACACCATTGTTGAGTATTTTCTCCTAAAACTGCAGTGAAACAAATTCAGGCTCAAAAACAGTTTTAAAGGTACAATATGTTGGATTTTTTGCCACCAGGGGGCGCTAACCTCTTACAATAACAAAGGCGGATATGAATGACGCAAAGTATTAAGCAGAATTATGGATTTTGTCATCAAGCTGATGGATCTTTTATGGACGCGTGAATACTTTTATGTTATTAAGTAAATATTAACATGACTGTGTTATGAAGCAGGGCGCGAATTGCTAATGAGAGACGCGAGTCCCGCGTATATAATAGAAAAAGGACATTTCATTCTACCGAACTACATGCAAGTGCTGAATTGATACTCACAGGGGCCAGTTTGTTAGACGAATTAAACTTGAGGTAACGAAGCGCTGTTTCACTTGCTCTTACAGTTACACTATCACATTAACGGCATTTGAGTGTGTTGAATGTTGTTAGTTAGGTTGTGTGTTGGCTGTATGAGACTAGCAGTGAGCTAGATCAACATCAGAATAATTTGCAGATCATGTTCTAACATTTCATCAAGTTGAACTAAATACATGATTTCCCATTTTTTTGGTTAAAATCGCAATTTTCTCACGATTTACGAATAGTTGGAAACATTGGGGATATTGTAATTAATCAACTAAACAAAATATATAACATTGGCTATAACATTGGTCACAAACTACCTTGTAACCAATCAGCTCAATGTGAGATCATCAACCAGTGGATCTCTGAACTGGTGCGAGTGAGTGGCAGGCAGGGCTCATTTGCATATTCATAGAACCATGAATGCTAAATGAGGCAAGAGTGGTTTTGACCCTTTGTCTGTTATATGGCTTACGATCGAGGATTACCCCTAATTACCCTATTTTTATGAATTTAGTTTTAATTTAAAAACATTTATTTGATTTTATTTGATTTTATGAATTAAACAGCTTGTAAACATACTTTATCACCAGAAAAATTTTGAATAACCCGTTTAAAATAAAAAGTTTTATGCAATAATTTAAGCCATTTCTCGTTAGAACTTATAGTCGTATATTGAACCACTTAAAACTTTTTGTTAGAAATTTCTTACAAATAATTATAAACACACTTGAAATAATAGAAATTAAAGACTGAAATAGTATTTTCTTGTAAATTTGACTCCAATAATCTTTACAACTTTGAAAAATCTTTACAGTGTGTATCCATGTTTTTTATGATATTCAGAGCTGTTTTTTAGAAATCTTAAACATGTTGACCTGTTTAGTTCCAGCTGGCCCCGATATACTTCTAACAAAATCAAAGAAGGAACTGATGTGACGAAGTTCGTTTGGAGTTTCGATTCGGGACTTTCGAAACAGCTTGCCAATGCGAACTTTCCGCAAAAGTTTGCTCCGGCTGGTGAACACCTTCGTACTACCATTGGTTCTTGCCGATTGCATAATAGTTAGGTGTGTGCTGAGGCTCCGCCTTCTTTCACATCGATATCTCCTCTCGTTCATTTCTTCTGTTCAATCCGTCGAGACGTCTGCGAGTAAAACATGAACACACTAGAGAGGCACTTTAGGGCAGAAAATGAAGTACTTCTTAAGTTTAATACGGAAAAGCTGCCTGATTTTAGGCCCTGTTTACACGAGAACGCTCGCAGGTGAAAACATAAAACTATTTAATCAGATGTGCCTTTGGTTTACAGGATGACGGCGTTTTTGGAGCTTAAAAACGCAAAAAAGTGAAACCACCCTCCAGAGTGGAAATCTTAAAACGCTCCACCGACGCGTTCCCATGTAAAGGGTAAAAACGTGCTAGACAGTGAAGGTTGTACACAGGCGCGTGAACTTTGTGTTGTTGTGTGGCAGTGCTTCACATCGCCACCTAGCCTCCTGGAGTGCATACTACTTTGAATTTCACACACTTTTGCGTCACCATATGCACACGGATTTCCCATCCAAAACGCTCATCTAAACGCAGAATAAAAGTGATAACGCAATGCCACTTTTGCGTTTCTCTTCAGAATCGTTTCCGTGTAAACATAGCCTTAAACAATCTATTGTATAAAGTGCTATGGATAAGTGTTGAATTACAGAACCTGTGCAAGAATATACGCGTTTTTAAAGAAAATTGCGAGGAAACTGTGCAGCACATATTTACATATTCATCTAAACTTGGATCTCAGTGTGTGTGGCGTCAGATGTTCGCTAACGCTGGTCACTTATTCTTGAACTTTGTTTTACCTTGAAGCCTTCGCTGTGAGTATCAGGGACTTAAAGCTGATGAACCTAAGGATAGTGAGTCTAGTATGATATTCTTTCTGGAAAAAATATCTCGTATCAGCATATACTTTATTAGATTGGTCAGTTTCAAGGCTTTTAGGCTTTGGAATTTCCTCAATCGTTTGTCATAAATTGGCATTCTTACTGCTGGCAAGTTTTTTTGTACAGTGCTCCAAGCTGTCTTTCTTTATCATTGTCACTTCAAATGTCTATTGATAGATTACAGAGCTCATATTAGTGTCAGATTGGTGTGTTTTTCTCTTCTTTTCTCATCCATAAGCATGAATGGGGGGCATAGGAATGTTGCCAGGGGCGATGGAACCGTTCTTGCCACTGAGGAATCCTGGGAATGTTTCCTCTAATCAGCCGAGAATGGCATACAAAGAGTCTCTTTTCCTCTCCTCTTAAGCCCTTAAGGCAGAGACACCATTTTCAAGGATTTTGTGGGTATTGTGTGTGTCCTGAGTGCTCTGAAAGACGAGAATGTGTTTGGGAAGTTTAAGCTGGTTTGAAACGCTCAAAGATGGAGTTTATCCTCGTGGCTACAGCGATCAGAGAATTCCGTGAACTGGAATACCTTTAATTCGGGATCTATTCCACCCTGAAAAAACAGTTTTTAGTTAATACACATATCAAGTTGTGCTTCATGCGCAAAATGTGTTTACATTGGGAATTATATATGTGCCTACGCCAGCTTTCATTGGAGCTGTAAAGGGATAGTTCACCCTAAAATGAAAATTAAGTGATCGTTTACTCACCCTGGTGTTGTTCTAATGCCGTATGCCCTTCTTTCTTTTGAGGACCACGACTGGAGAATGAAAAAACACATGTCCACCTGCGCTCGTCCATAAAATGCCAGTGAATAGATTTTTTTAAAAAGACGCGACAATATAACAATTATCCCATACCGTATATTCCAAATGTTCTGGAGGTATACACTCACCTAAAGGATTATTAGGAACTCCATACTAATACTGTGTTTGACCCCTTTCGCCTTCAGAACTGCCTTAATTCTACATGGCATTGATTCAACAAGGTGCTGAAAGCATTCTTTAGAAATGTTGGCCCATATTGATAGGAAAGCATCTTGCAGTTGATTTGTTGGATGATTTGTGGGATGCACATCCAGGGCATGAAGCTCCCGTTCCACCACATCCCAAAGATGCTCTATTGGGTTGAGATCTGGTGACTGTGGGGGCCATTTTAGTACAGTGAACTCATTATCATGTTCAAGAAACCAATTTAAAATGTAAAAGATTTGAGCTTTGTGACATGGACATGGTCAGAAACAATGCTCAGGAAGGCCGTGGCATTTAAACGATGCCCAATTGGCACTAAGAGGCCTAAAGTGTGCCAAGAAACATCTCCCAACACCATTACACCACCACCACCAGCCTGCACAGTGGTAACAAGGCATGATGGATCCATGTTCTCATTCTGTTTACGCCAAATCTGACTCTACCATCTGAATGTCTCAACAGAAATCGAGACTCATCAGACCAGGCAACATTTTTCCAGTCTTCAACTGTCCAATTTTGGTGAGCTATTGCAAATTGTAGCCTCTTTTTCTCTTATTAGTAGTGGAGATGAGTGGTACCCGGTGGGGTCTTCTGCTGTTGTAGCTCATCCGCCTCAAGGTTGTGCGTGTTGTGGCTTCACAAATGCTTTGCTGCATACCTCGGTATGTGTCACATGGGACCATTCTGTGATACTTTTACATCTTTTTTAAAAGCATGATGTTGGTGTCTATTGTAGTTATTTGGACGAGTGCGAGCAGGACAAATTTTGAAAAAAATGTCCTTTTGTGGCTTAAAAAAGAAAAATGGCATAGGACATTAGAGCAACACAAGGGTGAGCCTAAATGATGACTTGATTTTTTTATTTTTTGGGTGAACTATCCCTTAAAGTGAACTTTCCATTTTATAGTTTTGCAAACATTAATGGAACTTTACTTTAGAATGTTCTCTAAAAATACTGAAAACATGTAGTGATAATTAAAAAGAACTAATGAAAAACATAGACGAATGCATTTCAGGAAAAACATTCCATGAATAATGTATAAATAATGTTTTTGTGCTAACAGTTTGAGAACATTATTAAAGGCCAGATAACTTTAAATGAACATTTAATTAATATTAATGGAAGAGAATTTGCTCATAACATTGAGAGAACTTGCCAGAGAATTAGCCAGAGTTCTAAGAACATTCCATGTTAGCTGGGACAACAGAATGAAAATGATAATAAAATATACATTTTTGTGGCAAACCATCCCCTTACAGACACTGAAAGCTCATCACACCATAACTATATTTGCCTCCACATCAACGGATGTTAATGTTATGTTTATTCCAAATTTGTGCTGCGGTTATGTTTCTTGGAATATAATTGCACTGCTCGCTTTGAAGATTCAGTTTTATTGGCTGTCAATGTTTTTATCATTCATCAGTTGGACAAAAATCACTCTGAAAGTGATTACAATAATATATTTTCTCTGTGTCTTTATCACTATCGTTGTGCGTACTCCCTATATTATCTTACAGTGAGAACAATTTTAAAACCTTATGGTTATTAGACACCTAATAGCTATTTTATTTTAGATAGCTGCATATTTTTGTAAAGGTTCATTTAATATCCATGCGATTCTCAAAGTCCTCAATCAATCAGGGAGCATTCTAACCATTTATCTCAAATAACCAGACAGAAAAATCACAGACAATGCCTTATGATTGTGCTCAGTAAATTAAATCCTTCATAAAGACTCTTGTGATATCACAATAGAGCGAGACCACACACATCTGTCCTCAGGGAATGTCGGCCTCGGTGTCATGGCACTGGTTTATCTGCTCGATCACTCGGAGAGAGAGAGAGTCTGAGATAATGAAACCATGTCTGTGAATATGATTGATGATCAGAAATGTGAAATCTGAGCATGCTCTGCACGTCCTGTCTCTCTTCACTCGCGAGATAAACCACAGAGTGAGGGGACAAGAGACAAATAAAAGAGCTAAAGGAAGGAAACAAGATGGAATGTTCTAAGATGGATAAATTAAAAAAATTAGTTTTTATTTTTTTAATTTCATGTTCCTCATTTTATTGTGCACGATTAATTGGAGAAGTGTTATGCTAAATTAAAAAGGAAAGTCTTCATAATCTATTTAGTTGACATTGACAGACTCTTTTTTGCCACACTGCGTATCCTAATCAGCACTTTATTTTTTTCTTCTGTTTGGAATTATTTTATTCGTTAGTGATTATCTTTGTGAATGATTGATCTAATTTGCTACATTTTAGTGCACTTACCATTTAAACGTTTGGAGTCTGTTTGAAAGAAAATCAATAGTTTTATTTTGCAAGGATGCATTAAATTGTAGGGCCCTATAATTTCTGCGATCACGGAATAAAAAGCACACTCTTTTTAACTAAAATAACAGTAAAGGGTAAAAAATGAATTCCCAAAAATTAAAACGGAAAAAAACGAATTTGCAAAAATTGAAACGGAAAAAACGGAATTTGGGAAAAAATAAAACAGATTTTATAGGGCCCTAAAATTGATCAAACATGACGAGTAATAATTTTTAATATTAACAATAAGAATATTTTATATTAATGATAATTAGAAATGTTTCTTGAGCAGCAAATCAGCGATGCTGAATGATAATGTGACACTGGAGTAATGATGCTGAAAATTCAGCTTTTTATTTTACTATTTTAATTTAAATTTTAAAATATATTACTATATAAATAATTTGTAATTATAAAATATCACAATATTACTGTTTTTACTTTTTGTTCAAATAAAAGCACAGGCTAGCCTGGCTGAGCATGGAGCTTCTTTCTGTCCTCAAACTTTTCAAGGTTGTTTTTTTTTAATATTTTATTTTGTCCATTAGCCAGCGAGTGATTCTTTCTGATTTTCTGGCTTTACTAATGTGATAATTATCTTTTGTCTCTGAAGAAATGCACACTCTGCTAAATAGCAAAACGATCATAATGCACTTGCTTTTATAGTCAGTGCTCAAAAAAAGCTGTTTATTCTTCAGGTTGCTCCATCATGTTGAAATCCTGTGATCAGCTGTGTGTTTCAGTTCCACCAAGTTAAGAGACAAACTTTAGTTGAACCTCGAACTTTGACATTTTCCAGGGAACATCAGCTTGAGATGTTGTGCTGCAGTCATGGAAACCTCATGCTGAAGCTTTTGTATTGGCCACTTAAAAATGAATAAAAGTTACTGAGATTGTGAATTAGATTATAAAGTGCTTAAGGTTGCCACACAGCTGGTCCATATGTCATTATCTTCACCTGGTTTTGCTGCACATACACACACACTTACACGAAGATGTTTAATCGTGTCATTAAGGCCACTCACATGTGAAGAATACGGAAAAATACCACGTGTTTTCACACACAAATGATGGAATTATTTCCTCATAAAGGCAGATTTCCCCGCTGACCGCGTCTCTAACATCTGCTATCCATTATGCGCCCTCTCTCTGACTCTCTTCTCTCTATCTGTGCGTCTGTTATTCTTTCGTCTTATCTTTGCACTCTTTCCTCATGACATGATCAGCAGATGAAGTGTCTCTGCCTGTGTCCTTTTCTTTCTTTCCAAGTCTTCCTCTCTCTCTGATGTACCGTCTTCCAAAGCAATGACTGTTTATTTCTATTTTCATCTTCTTCTTTTCTTCTCATGTTTTCTTATCGTGCCCATCTCATCTGTTTGTTCTTTCAGTGCATGAACATTGTGCTTGGAGTTTGATGTTGTTCATGCTGTTTAGTCGTTATCTGTGTTCGGATTCCTGGAAGAGGCGACACACAAACACGCTTTCCAGTTTTCATTCAATTTTGAGTGTCAGTGTCTGTGTCACCCTTTATCCTCAGCTGAGAAAATCATCCATCATTTTCCAGTTTTCTTTGAGAAAGCACATTAATTATGCTGCCTATGCTTGTTTCCGCCACAGAATGAAAAATTAAATTTTTATCTCAGCAATTCTGACTTTTTTTTCTCACAATTGCATGAAATAAGGTCAGAAATGCATGATTTAAAGTCAAAATTGCATGTTATAAAGTCATAATTGATTGATATAAAGTCGAATTGCGTGTTATAAAGTCAGAATTGAGTGAAATAAAGTCGCAATTTCAGGTTATAAAGTCAGAATAGCTGCGCGATATAAAGTCGAATTGCGAGATATAAACTATTCTGAGGGGAAAACGTCAGTCTTTTTTTCCCTTAAGAATTGGCCTGATGACTTGCAATTGCGAATTTAAACTCACAATTCTGAGAAAAGATGTCAGAATTGCGAAGATATAAAGTCAGAATAGTGAGATATAAAGTCTCAATTGCGACATAAAGTCAGAATAGCGAGATATAGTTGCAATTGCGAGATATAAAGTCAGAATAGCGAGATATAAATTCGCAATTGCGAGATATAAAAGCTCAAGAATTGCGTAATTTATACGTCAGAATGCATGATTTAAAGTCGAAATTGCATGTTATAAAGTCAGAATTGATTCGTATAAAGTTGACAAGGATATTGCGTGTTATAAAGTTCGGTATTGCGTGTTATAAAGTCAGAATTGCGTGAAATGAGAGTCGCAATTCCGAGATATAAACTATTCTGAGTGGGAAAAAAGTTTGTCTTTTTTTTCCCTTAGATTGGCCTGATAAGCTTGCAATAGGAGTTTGAAGTGTCAGCAATTCTGAGAAAAGATGTGGGAATTGCGAGATATAAAGTCAGAATAGTGAGATATATAAAGTCTCAATTGCGAAATATAAAGTCATAGATGGCAATAAATATATAAGGTTGGATTGCGAAAGATATAGTCAGAATAGCAAGATACAGTCGCAATTGCGGAGTATAAAGTCAGAATCAGCGAGATATAAATTCCCAATTGCGTAAGATATAAAGTCAGAAAATTGCGTAATATATACGTCAGAAATGCATGGTTTAAAGTCGAAATTGCAGGTTATAAAGTCAGAATTAGATTGATATAAAGTCGCAATTGTGTGTTATAGCAAGTCAGAATTGCGTAATATAAAGTGGAATTGTAGACATAAACTATTCTGAGGGGTAAAAAAGTTTTTTCCCCTTAGAATTGGCCTGAATAAGCTCTGCGATCGCGGTTAGTTTAAATCTCACCAATTCCTGAGAAAAGAATGTCAGAATCGCGAGATAGTAATAGTCATTGTAGGATAGAGTAAGAAATAGAAGTCGCGATTCCTAGAAATAAAGTTGCTCAAATTACTGAATTTTTTTTCCACGCAATTGCGACTTTCATTTCTATTCGCGCTGTGTTTTGTAATGCGATTAATTGATTCTTATCCATGAAATGCAACACTTCTGGTATTTTACTGGTTAATCGAACATGTATTAATGGCAATTGAAGATTTTTAAGGTTACAGACACCCAAATTGAATCGCCCTAATCACCTTGTAATGAATATCACTTCAGTCCTAACGTCATGTCTGATTTACAGACAGCTTGTTACGAGAAATATGTCTTGTTTTAATATCGTGATATCTAGCCACACCCCTAATTTTAGGGTTTCTGATTAGTTTGTAAAACATTACTATCTTTCTAACACACACCTATTGCTATTCTTCAGAAGGCATTGATTCATCCTATGGGGTCGGCATGGATTACCGTCACACACCTGTTCACTTCTATATAGACTCGCAGTCAGGGATGGCTTGAGGATTAAATTAAATGATGAGAGAATTCTTTCCCTTTAAAGTGCAGTCTTTAGGCAGATCATTAGGTTTATAACAGCTCTGATCCTCAGAGGAGGAGAGAGACACAGAGATGGACTGTGATTCATCAGGACACTGGCCTGCCGCTGTGTGTGTGTGTTTAGTGTGCGGTTTCCATCCAGAGGAAATTAAATATTGTGTTGAAAAACATTGTTTGTTTTCCTCTTCAAGCTCTTTGCCAACTAATTAAGCTGTCTGAATATTTGAAGACTATTAGAGGTTTTTCTGTCAATGAGCTTTTGCTGTCTCTATTTATAATGTCTCTGATTATGTGGTGCAAAGTTTAGATGTCACACAGGCCACTTACGTAAAGAAATAGGAAAACATAGCTCGCGATAATTGTAGAAGAGTTAGCATTCAGTGATAGGAAACATTAGCAAATGTTATGTAGATTCACATCCAGCACAACTTCATTTGGACAAAGAAATATACAAATTTGCACAGTTTTGGTGAGCTGTCAACGTAGTGGTTTTGGGTGGTTTTTCGATAGTCTATACTTTAGACATTCTCCTAACTTTCCAACTACATGTCAACTAGTGGTCATTGGAGTAATAGACTCTACTTAAAGGAGTAGTTCACTTTAAGAAAAAAAAAACTTTTGCTGATAATTTACTCACCCCAATGTCATCCAAGATAAAATGTCCATCAAAATGAACAAATCTTTTTTCGAGTAATTTCCGTCCGTTGATGAGACCAAATGACTCAAAAAAAGATTCGTTCATTTACGATGAACGAGTTTGACCAGGAGAACACGCGCATCACAGAACAGAGCAAGGCGAGCATTTGAGCTTATAAAACTTAAACTTGTTTATTTATTTATTAAATTAGTGATCGTTTCACTAGATAAGACCCTTATTCATCGTCTGGAATTGTTTAAAGCCCTTCGAACAGTTTGCACTGAAACTCGTCATTTGGACCTTGAACCGTTTAGTGCCCATTGAAGTCCATTATATGGAGAAAAATCTGGAATGTTTTCAACTTATTCTACTAACCATAACTTAACAGTCAAAAAAAAAAAAAAAAAAGTATATAGCGCTTTATATAATACATATTGTTTCTAAGCAGCTTCACAATATGAAAATGTATTAATCATAAAACTAATTCTATTTAAGCTGTAAGTAGCTCTACAAGAAGACAATAGTGTCATTATTCAGTTTAGTTTAGTGTTAATTCAGTTCAGTTAAATAACAGATGTTATAAAGTTAGTTTCATCATTATTCAGTTCAGTTCAAACTTAGTGTTTTTTCTTGTTATCCACAAAGTTACATGGATAATATTACCGACATTAATTGTCGGTCACACTTTAGGGTCCAATTCTCACTATTAACTAATCATTTTTCCTCAATAAACTTCTAAATTGTTCCTCGAATAATTACTGCTGTGAATAGTTAGTAAGGTAGTAGGAAATAAGGATAGAAGCTAAGGGATGTAGAATATGATCATGCAGAGATAAAGCTGATAAAACAGCCAATATCCTAGTATTATCATGTTAATAGTGAAAATTGGACCCTAAACTAAAGTGTTACCATGTGTGAGAAACTAAAGTGTTACCGTTTTTATTTTAAGCACAATATAATTTTCTGTATGAAATTTGACTTGGATATGTTCTTGACAGATTCTGTTGGATAAAACCGAGTAAATGGGATTCTGGATAATAATGTGACTGTGAGATGTCTGGGAATTTCAGTGTGAAGCGGTAAATAAGTGTGTGATTTTCTTCAGGGCTGTTAGTAACACATGTGGCATGTGGGAATCTCAGCAATGATGTTGTGTTTGTCAGTCCTATAAAGACTGTGAAATATATTTCCTAATTGGACCGGTCCTCTAACCACTAAGTGCTTAATGTTGTGCTCTGCTATGTGCAGCGCTGCAGATTCTAAAGTGTGTGTATGTATGTGTCTCGGTCAGTGTGTGCTGTCGTGGCTCAGGTGGCGCTGTGTCTCTGAGTGAGATGAACAGTTGTTCCTGCTGCTGTCAGCCATTTCAGCATGTCATATCTGACTGGGGTTTCCACATCTCCAGTGAAGCCCAGCATGAAATCTGCAGAATCTCTTCATGTCTTCTGTCCTGACAGGAAAATCTGCAGAATGGATTTAAACAGACAGGAATGATCTGAATAGTGTGTGTTTCAGCTTGGCTAATGAATATTAACTAGGTGGCATTTTTCCCATGCGTACGTCTGTCTATCTCTGTCTATCCATCCATCCATCTTCATATCCATCCGTCCATCTATCTATTATATATCTATCTGTCTGTCTTAGTGTCTTAGACATATTTTTCTTTGCACCATGTCTTTTGTCTGATGTTTGGGTGTTCTGTATATTTGAGAAGTATTAAAGGGGTCATGAACTGGCTTTTTACATTTTTTTATATTGTTGACTGAGGTCAACTTATGAATAAGTAATTGGCTATTTTCAACCCTAGTTTTGAGCCCAGCTCAAAAATGCTCAGTTTTTATGGGCGTGTCGCACTGAAGACTTGGAAGTAACGCCCACTGCTGTGAGTGGATAAAAGTTTTGCATATTATAAATAGTTTTCACTCTCGAATCCGGTTTGTCGTCACAAGGCAGGCCTATGTTATTTAGCTATGCGTGTAATGCGCGATCGATGGGCGGGGCTAAACCGGCCGTGTTGAAGTAGGCGTTGATCATCTTCTGCGGGTGTGGTGTTTTATCCTCTATGACATCATAGTTCCCCACTTTGAAAAACGAGTCTGAGCCTGCTTTGCTGAGCCTGGTGTCAATAAAAGCTTTTATTGGACTAACAAGGACGTTTTCAGTTCTGAAACTTACATGATATTTTTATAATGTGATGATCTCTTAGATGTCAACAGCTCATGGAAAATTTGATTTCTCCATTCATCACCCCTTTAAGGGACATTCACACTGAAAGAGATTTGAGTAGAGTAGGAATACCTGCTAGAACCCAACAGCACAACGACTACCAGTGATTTAATCACAGCTTTAGGGTTTCATATTGCTGGCTAAGTTACTTACATAAACTTTAATGAAATTAGTAGGTTTCATGAGGTTCCATATCAGTTCACATGTTGCAATGTAGGATCTCTCATCCTCTCATACAAACAAATGCTCTATATCGTTTGTGTTTCGGCTATCACCCTGCTTGTGTGTGTGTGTGTGAGGTGTTACTCAGGACCCCAGTAACAGGTTTGATTGGAAAGCATGTTGCCCCCCGGCAACCGATCGGTCACTAGCACCACACAGGCTGTTACTATGGCAACCTAAGGGGGCAGGAGGTGTAAATGGGATGATTTGAGTCCATCGAGTGAGTGCAACAGTGTGTGTGAGTGAGTTTGGGGGAAGATAGTTACACTGCAAAAATCCATCCATCGTCCATCTATCGTTTTGTCCATCTACTCTATCTGTATCTGTCCGTCTGTCTGTGTGTCTATAGTCACATAGTCCCACAGAATATGTAACTCTCTCTGTAATACCGCAACGAAGCGATTTCACTATAGCGTTGTTTATTTGCATGCGAAGTCTGCTTTGTTTTAGCACCTGATGCACTGAAGGAATTATGCAAATCATGTAACGGCACAAACGGACACAAATTAGTGCTGAATGCTATTTGCACACTGCAGTTCCCTATCTTACAGACCGGTTTTGAGTGCTAGGTTATAGAGGACGCTGCAGACCACCACCTCAGTCTGCTCTTTAACATGCTGAAAGTACACTCAGCTGCACACACACACACACACACACACACACATCACTTCATCATCATTTGATGTATGACTCCAGCCTTGATTGGTAAGAAATGCAAATTTGTGTGCTGTCTTTTCAGGCAGTATAAGCATCATGTTATTTATTTATTTTATTTTTTGGCCAAGCAAAGAGTTTAATTAGCATATAAAAAAGGCATGTTTGTGCTGACATGTCAATGACTTCATTAAAATACCCATGGCAGCAGATAGTGCCTACTGGATTGTGAGTGCTGAGTGAATGGAAAAATAATTTTGCTCTGAAATTTTACACTTAAAACTGTTTAGTCAATTCACCCCACAGTATTTGTGTTTGAAAGAGAGCAGAGAGACATACTGTAAAAAGAGGGATTGAGAAAAATGAGAGCGCTTGTGTGTGTATATTGGCTGCGTTTGACGCCAGCTGTCCCAGTGTGTCCAAAAAGCAGGTTTTCTGCAGATTACCTCTCTGAGCCAGTTCTGTCTGTTTACTGGAATGAGATTAACAGCTGTGTCTGTGTGTGAGAGAGAGAGAGCGAGAGAGAGAGAGAGTGAAAAAGAAGAGATTTTGGAAACTCAGCTAAGTACGTTTTATGCTAAATTTTGTGTGTTTTTGCTTGTTTTTCCCCATTACTGGTCCCCCTATCTTCCTGCATGTGCGCTCACTCGGGTAACCCTGGGAGACAGGCTCATCTCTGCTGCACTGTAACCATGACAACCGCATCCAGCGCATGACAATGTCTCGTGCACTTAGATTGTCAAGTCTGGACACCAGAACAGACACACAGGGGCATTACACAAACAAAAACTAAAATATAGACACACCTGACATAATCACATCTGACCTCCGTCGCCCTTTCTGTCACTTCTCCTGCTCTTGAGCCTTCAGTTCCCTGAGGTGAAACGGCTCGAGTCAGAATCTGGCATAAATACAGGTATTGTAGGAGAAATAATCAAACATTTATGAGCGATGGATGAAGGGGGGAGGCTGGAATGAGTGAAGGAGAAGGATATCTGGGGAAAAGCTGGAATCTAGGTCACAGATGCTGTGATGAAACACACGGACGGCTTCAGCGCGTCGCTCCCTCGTTCATTTCATCAGGCAGGCGGTGTCAATGATGCAATATTGATCAATGAACTACAAAAAAATATAAAATGATTCACTTAAGTTATGAAAAGTGCATTTTTTAAATCTGTGAGCTCCACAGTTATTCTTAGTAGTACCTTGAACGTCAAATTTTTAGGATGTAAAAGTCTGCGTTCTGTCCAGTTGTCGTTGAATGCATCCAGTGTGAGAGGCTCTTGGTGATGTTGCATGTAAAAGTAGTTGAGGCTGCGCTGACTGCAGAATTTCCAACAATTTGTGTATATGTGTGTGTGTGTGTATAGTCTTATTTTGCTGTTGTGTGTCAGTAGGAAATATCAGTTTACATTTCCAAACATTGCTTTTTTCATGAATTGTAATAATCCAGCATACTGTGAAGAGTTTTAGGCACTGCTGTAAGTGAAGATGCTTATATAATATATATAATATAAATATATTTTATATATCATTTACCTTCTATTAACTACATCAAATCAATATTTGGTGTGACCACTCTTTGCAAGTTAAACAGCTTTTGTCCACTTGCACAGTTTTTCAGTTTTTTCGAATTTCTTCAAGAGTCTTGGAGACGTTGCTGCAGATCTTCTGGATTGAGCCGTCTCAGTTTTTCATGTTTCTTCATGTAATCACAGACAGACTTGTTGATGGTGAGATCATACCGGCTGTTGTCTGACTCCTTGTGCATACAAAAATCTGATCGAGCCTTGATTTCTGTTGAGACATTCAGTCAGAATTTGGTGTAAACAGAATGAGAACATGGATCCATTATGCCTTGTTACCACTGTGCAGGCTGGTGGTGGTGGTGTAATGGAGTTGGGGATGTTTTCTTGGCACACTTTAGGCCCTTTAGTGCCAGTTGGGCATCGATTTAAATGCCACGGCCTACCTGAGCATTGTTTCTGACCATGTCCATCCCTTTATGGCCACCATGTACCATCCTCTGATGGCTACTTCCAGCAGGATAATGCACCATGTCACAAAGCTTGAATCATTTCAAATTGGTTCAGCACCTTGTTGAATCAATGCCACGTAGAATTAAGGCAGTTCTGAAGGCGAAAGGGGTCAAACACAGTATTAGTATGGAGTTCCTAATAATCCTTTAGGTGAGTGTAAATGGAGTTGATGTACTGGTCAGGGGCATGATCACTGTTGATGCCATGAATTTGCTTTATTGCATTGAAATGAACATGTTAAATGTATTTATCTCTCTCTTGTTCTCGCAGGTTTTTCTGTATTTTTCAGCTGTAAATTCCTTTCTAACCTCCCTCATTCCTTTAACTTTTCTTCTGTTTGTTTTGTCTTTTCTCTCTGATTTTCTGATTTTCTTATCTCCTCTCTCTCTCTCTCTCTCTCTCTCTCTCTCTCTCTCTCTCTCTCTCTCCTTCTTAAAATATTCAAAAACATGAGTATTCTCTTTCTTGCTTTGAGTCAAACCTTTTCCCCACACATTCCTTGGTGAGATCAGATGCCTATGTAGACAGCATTCTAAGGCGTCATGTGTGCATTCTTAACTTAAATATGGTTCCAAAAGTTTAGGATACAATACATTTTTCGGGAAAATGTTTCATTCTGTTCAAAAACGCAGTTCTTTCTCTTAGTTTCTCAGCTTTTTTAAAAAAAACACAAAGTTCAAAACAATCGTTCATAGGTTTGGGATCGGTAAAGTCTCTTATTCTTACCAAGGCTGCATTTTATTTGATCAAAAATACAGTAATTTTGTGAATTATTATTATTACATATTTTCTATTTGAATATATTGTAAAATGTAATTTATTCCTGTGATCAAAGCTGAATTTTCAGCATCATTACTCCAGTCTTCAGTGTCACATGATCCTTCAGAAATCACTCAAGAAACATTTATTATTATTTTCAATGTTGAAAACATTCATGCCGCTTCATATTTTCGTGGAAATTCGTGATTTTTTAATTCGGAATCGGATTTATTTGAAATGGAAATCTTTTGTAAAATTATAAATGTCTTTACGGTTACGTTTGATCAATTTAGAAGCATCTTTTGATAAAAATATAATCGTGCCGAACCCCAAACGTTGGAACGGTAGTGTAAATATACGAGCGCAGCAGGAGTGTGTGTTTATGTAGCTCATGTGTCAAGCGGTTTTGACTGTGAGGTTTGCTGCTGTGTTTGCAGGTGTTACACAGCTCGCTTTGTTTTCCTGCTTCGATCGCGTCTATCTCAGTATCATTTCGACTCACACTTCACACATGAAGTTTATTTTAGTGGTTCATGAAAAAAGAAATATTGTCTTGAACTGCTTTTGATAGTTTATCTCATGGTGAAAAACACAAATGAAGAAAAATTCCTGGAATAACAAATGAAACTAATGTGTGAATCTGGCTTGTTTATTTCGAATCTAAGTCTTTCGCTGAGGATTATCAAAAAATATAATAAGGGTTCAGCTTTTTGTCGTGCCTAATGCTGCTTTCATGTTATCTTACTGTAAATACAACAGGAGTTGCACATATATTCCCACCCTTCATATCCGAGTCACAGCTGGGCACTTTAGATATAATTTTGATACCTACAATTGATGTATGACTCATATGCTTCAACATGCTGAGCAAGAGGTCAGTTTCAATAGTGAATTGTGGCTATTATTCATTCTTTTTAAATATAAACCAGTGGCCAAAAGTAATATCCATTTGTTTTTTAATGACCCTAAGTTCAATTAAACCATCAACATATGAGGAAAATACTGTATCTATTCTAAATATGAGGGAAAAACAAATCACTAAACTGACAAAATTATTTGGCAAGAAAACGGCAAACAATAACAGCTAAAGGTTTTATTTCACTATGCAAAAAAAAAAAAAAAAAAATGCAAAGGGTCACAGGAAAAAGCATGCAAACATCATATTCAGTTATTAATATTCATTTGGCTCTCTTTTTTCATGTTCATATAAATATTTTTTTAAAAGACACGCAATTTGACATGTTTCATTGCGTTATCACAAATAGTAAAATTGATTGCACAAATGCAAAGCCACACAATTTAAAATAATATTTGAATAGAGGGTGAAGATGTCCGTTTTCCTGCTGGACATCAGTTTCAGCCACTGCTGTTGCAGTTTCAGTTATGCACATTTTTTGTTTATTTATACTAAATAAAAATTCCCTTATTGTCAGCAAGTTGCCTTAGTTAGTTTCCTGTTTTTTTTCCTCCCATGAAAAAAGCTCTTGAATGTGACATTGTGTAATTTTGACTATAAGTAGGAAGTAGATTCTTCTGACAAGCTTGTGAAGGCAGCATAAAAACACACTAATCTGTGGTAAAATCACTGTAACACATGACCACTCCTGGTTTATTCCAGGTCCAGATAAACTTGTTCCTGAAATCTTTTAAAAAGTTATCATGAAGATTAAACATCATATAGACGTCTATGTTAAACAGGCTCACTCTGAATTAGGGCTGATTTTAGATTTGCGCACTCCGCATTAGTACATATTAGCACAGGATTAGTAAACATCAGATTAAGTCTAATGCACTCTGAATCTATTGTATTAGCCTCTGTTGAGTCGCTTTCTTTTATTGTTTTCAACAGAAACATTTGAAGGTCAGGGCAAAAGCCTCAAACCACATAGAAATGATGCTTTCTTTCAAACCTGGAATAAAACAGAATTTGTATATATATATATATATCTTTTTTTTAAATGAAAACAAGTTTTAGACTGTCTAATAATGAAGAAATATGTACTGTACGAAGTCAAATCTGCTTTATTTTTAATAAAGCAGAATTTGCACAGGCAAATTTTGAATTTGATTTAAAAAAAAACTGATGATGCATCAAATATGAGACTAATTCAAATTCTGCTGTAAAACGCATGTAGAAAGACAATTCAGCTCAAATCAGCTCAGTGTTCATATCAATTCAATTACTGTGTAAAGTTCATTCATTAGGAAACAAGTTCAATTCAGCTTTAAGCAGCAGCTCTACTGAAAACAGCAGACAGTGTTGATTCAATTCAGTTCAATAACAGTGTTGATGTACCAAAATTCATCAATTTTGATTTTTTTATGGAGTTCAGCTCATTCAGATTCAGTTAGAGTTTTGTTCTCAGACAATAATGTCAGTGCAGATATAAATATGGATAAAAATACTGTTCGTTTTTCTCACACAAACCCCTTGTTTCGTGTCTTGTGCCATCGATGTGTACTTACATTTACGAGTCATTAAATCATGTTTAATTTGGACTTCTCTGTGCATGCTCTTTGAGGTGGTGACCATTGACCTCCATTAAACAGTATGACTGATAGACAAGAACGGTTTGGCCTAAAAATATCAAAATTGAAACTACTGTGGAAACAAAGACACCTACATCTTGGATGCCCTTGAGGTAAGATAAAACATACCAAAAATTAATTGTAAAGTGAACTATCCCTTTAAAGCAAGAGACACAAGCCAATCTCAAACTAATGTTCATTTTTCATTTTACTCAAATTGTTATGCTAATGAAATATAAATGATGGGAAACACAATGGGAAATGGAAGCAATTTCACTGATGGCCTCCGATTTTGGTTCCCAATGTATATCATTTTATCTCTCTCTGTGTGCTTTATCCATTGAATCCACTGCAGTTAATCCATTTGTATGTTTTCAATTACATATCAAATGGATGTTGAGGTTACTGTAGCGTAGCCTAAGCCTCTGCCCGTAGCGTAGACACACGGCCCGACTGTGACCTAAATATCTGCACAAAATCACTACACTAGCAGAAATCATCATGCTAAAAGAAATGGGTCATTTGAGCCCATCTACTCAGATTAGATTTGACCCTGCAGACTGAAGCCGCCCTGACCAGCAGTGTGATTTATCCCTGATGATGTCATGACTTTCATATCACACCACAGGTCATCTTTAATACTCAAATATCAAGCGTTTAGTCCTGAAAATGTATGTTTTGGTGCGTAGAGTGTTATATCAATATAATATTAAGAGCAATTACACTCAATCAGCGTAATGAAAGCCGCCTTGGTTAAGAGATAGTTGATTCTATTGATTAACTCTAAACGAGATTTCTCTCTCACACTCTCACTGTAATTTACAATGCCTCCGGGGTGAATGATGTGTGTAAAGTGAAATATATCTCTGTGTTTCAGCTTCACTTTGGAGCGGTAGTATTTCAGAGCTGAATGTTTGGCCCTAGGCGGCAGGGTATGCAGGCCGTTATGGATTGAGCAGGACTGTACATCACTCATAATCATACATTATAGTGGTGGGTAGATATTTTATGTTGGGAAGATGAATGGATGCTATATCTAATAGTCCGTAAATGTTATTGAGTTTTTCAGGACACGCACCATTAACTTATTATTCTCTCTCGCTCTTCCACTTTCCATCTCCTTCATTCACATCTTTTTAGATATCTGACCATTTCAAAAGAGCAGATCAATCTTTGATTTTGATTATCTTGTGAATTAATATTTTTATCTTGTTTTATAAAAAGTGTGACGTGTGCATTTTTTCTGCCATATTTAGGGCCCTATAAAACCCATTTTATTTTTTTCCCAAATTCCATTTTATTTTTTCTCAAATTCCGTTTTTTCCGTTTTAATTTTTGGGAATTATTTTTTTTTTACCCTTTACTGTTATTTCAGTTGTAAATAGAGTGTGCTTTTTATTTCGTGATCGCAGAAATTATAGGGCCCTACATATTCGTGTCAGAGAATAGAATTGCGTACATAATGATTGTTTGAATAATGAACACCGAAAATGGTCTTTAAATTGTAGTTTTGCATATTATTTTGGGACCAGGGTTATTATAGTTAAAACTAAAACATTTATTTAAAAAAAGTGAAATACACTAATTTAATTTCAGCTAGTTGCCATGGAAAAATTTCTATTAAAAAACATTACAGCGACAGGTTTTTATTTTACAATACAAACCAAATGCATTGAAAAACATCGAAAACACCTCACAGGGATAATAACATTTAGAGCATAATTAGTTATTAATATTCCATTGGTTATCTTGTTTTTGCATGCATTTATAATTAGCCTGGCTAGAAACGATGTCCGCAAAAATTGTGTTATCACGAATGAAACAATTGACTCCAATCACAACTACACAATATGCTTTCAAACACATTTTCAATAATATTTTAAAAAAGGTAAAGATGTCTATTTTCCTAAGCTGGACGTCACTTTTGGCCAGATAAATGAGTAATGTGCAGTCTTGTCCACAGTAACCATACAAATATATCTACCACGCTATAAATTACATAGAAAAATCTGTGCTGGCTGACACATTTCTGCCTCTGCACAGTATATAATGTGTTACACCCACCAATGCAAACATACATGCTGTCACCCTGGGCCCCTCATGTCACCCTCTGTTGGCCCTTCTGTCTGAGACTAGGCATTTAAATGAAATAACATCCACAAGAATAGCCGAACACACACACTCACGCACACATGCACACAAAGGAAATCACATCCAGCCTAGAGGCCAAAAGGGGCCTGTGACAGGGTGTGGACAGGGTTTACGGGCAAGTGTGTGTGACGCCTGTTGCCCCTGTGGACAGTAGTCAGATCCATTACTTTATATTCTCTCTGTAAGACAGCCGTGAAACCTTTCATATGCACTTTTGGCCTCTAAACTCACGATGGACATTAATGTAACTCTGCCAATACACTCATGTTCGTTAACACTGTTTAATCCAGCCTAAAGTGGTTTGTTTGTTTATGTTGGATTAGTTGGTGAGTAAGATGCCCAAAAAATAACAGAATAACATTTTCATGCTGGGGAGGGGGGTTAGGATAGATAGATAGATAGATACATAGATAGATCAGATAGATAGATAGATGGATGGATGGATGGATGGATGGATGGATGGATGGATGGATGGATGGATGGATGGATGGATGGATGGATGGATGGATGGATGGATGGATGGATGGATGGATGGATGGATGGATGGATGGATGGATGGAAGATAGATGGATGAGAAGATAGATGGATGGATGGAAGATAGATAGATGGAAGATACGATAGATGGAAGATAGATAGATGGAAGATAGATGGATGGATGGATGGATGGATGGATGAATGGATGGATAGATAAATGGATGGATGGAAGATAGATGGATGGAAGATAGATGGATGGAAGATAGATAGATGGAAGATAGATAGATGGAAGATAGATAGATATATAGATAGATAGATAGATAGATAGATAGATAGATAGATAGATAGAATAGATAGATAGATAGATAGATAGATAGATAGATAGATAGATAGATAAGATAGATAGATAGATGACAGATATGAGCATAGATAGATAGACTAGATTGATTGATTGATTGATTGATTGATTGATTGATTGATTGATTGATTAACTACTCCTTTAATTGCAAACTTGAGCCGTCAAACTGTTGTATACCCAGCAAACAAATTTAGGTTCTGGGAACATTCTGGGAGCGTTAGTTTTTGGTTCCCAGAACGTTCTTAGAACTTTCCCTTATGGTTAGGGGAACGTTCCCGGAACATTCTCCTTACGTTACAAAAATTGAACCTAAAAATAACCGACATGGAACGTTTTTATAATGTTCTTCTTTGGTTCCCAAAAAATAACCTCATGGGACCATTCGGGAACGTTAGGGGAACGTTCTGTGTTTGCTGGCAATATCACACTTGGAGCCATGCGTTATGGCTCTATATCAGCATATCTGTGATTCAGCATGACAGCTGTGCTGATATAGAGCCATATCGCATGGCTAAGAGTGTAAAGTTGCTCATTTACATAAATGTATTTCTTCATATGTCATCTCCTGAGCATAAAAGCCGTTATTGTCTAAAGCTGACAGGACCAAGTACAGTAGGAATATCCCACATCTGACTTTGATGCAGTATTTGCCTTGGGTTTCTTATAATGACACAAACAATGAAAGTCAAGCGTCTGGATTCTGGTGTGCAGTACACACAGAGAGAGAGAGAGAGAGAGAGAGAGAGAGAGAGAGAGAGAGAGAGAGAGAGAGAGAGAGAGAGAGAGAGAGAGAGAGAGAGAGAGAGACACTATTCGCTCACATACCAGGAAGCTGAAATTGTGACCTCTGAACTAGTCCAACTATTCATCATGGATTGGCCTCATCGCAGATCGGATGGGTCCGCCAGCTGCGAAACATACGCACACACAGGCATCTGTGACCCATCTGCACACAGCGAGTCTTGGGGCCGTTTATCAAATACTGGAGACACTGAGACTAACTTTCATACTCGCACACACCCCAACTCTCTCTTTCTCTTGGTCTGCTTGTATATTTTACAGGGTTACATTGCAACAGCCTTTAAAACAAATGAATAATCAGTAAACAGACTTAATGTTTACATTTATTCATTTAGCAGATGCTTTTAATAAGGAAAGCACAAGCAGTTTATCATAAATTGTTATTGTTCAAATGTAGTTTTTCCTATCCCACTATTCAGCTTTCAAGCCACATCCAGCAACCTAAGCACAGACTTTCAGCCTATTCTGACTTACTTGCAACTGATTGGACATATAGCTCATCAAATATCCCCAAGTA
>JAQIUQ010003783.1:200000-273234 GCA_030378365.1 Hybognathus amarus
TCATGTGACACTGGAGACTGGAGTAATGATGCTGAAAAGTCAGCTTTGTATCACAGGATATGAAATCACATGAAAAAACAAATTACAAATGAACAAATAAATCCAGCCTTGGTGTAAGAGACCGTAAGAGACTTTCCGATTCCAAACTGTTTTTTTGGCATGTTGAAAGCAATAACAGAGCTCATATTGATGAACATGTAGATTTTACAGACTCTAAAGTGCAGACACCACAGACCTCGGGCTTTTTGGGTGGTATTGAGCCGATTTCTTCTGCACCGTTGGACACGGACAGTCAGGCCAGTTTAAGGTCACTAGATTTAATTCCCAACATAAACAAGAACAGCATCCCAGTCAAACACAATCTATAAAGGGTTTAAGAGGGACAATTTGTTTCATGAAATGGTTTGAACTCTCTCCTGATCTTCCAGTGGCTCTGAACAGTCTCTGTTACACCACTGAAGAGATTGCTGTGGAGAAAAACTTTTTTTCCCTTTTTTTTTTTGAGACAGCTTCCTCTAAAGCAAGAATTCACGCTGAGCAAATACATAAACATTAGCCTTTACTTGCAAGAAAACTTTACTACCAAAACTTTCTACTCACATTTGCATTCAAAAAGCTCTGAGACGTCTCTGAAGATTTTCTCTCCTCTCCCCTAGTGAAGATCAATAAAGCTCAAGGCCTCATGTCCTATTCCTGCATTCACAATTACTGTTCACCCATACATGATGTAAGATTGACAGGGGTTATGCAAATGTGACTGCAACCTGTTATTCTTTAATTAATATAGTGCCTTACGAATGACAAATCTAGCAGTAAAATCACTCACATTAACACTAACTTTTGTCTGGATTAGCTGTACTGTAGGTTTGGGGTCGTAAGGTTTTTAAATATTTTTGAAAGATGTCTCTTATGCTCAAGCAAGGCTGCATTTATTTGATCAAAAATAACCATTGAATTGACCACTGAACACTGATCCACAACAGAACCGGAAAACAATGCTGAATAAAGTCGTAGTTTTTGTTATTTTTGGACCAAAATGTATTTTCGATGCTTCAAAACATTGTAACTAACCCACTGATGTCACATGGACTTTGATGATGTCATTAATAGAGTAGTTCACTTTTCAAAACACTTTTGCTGATAATTTACTTACCCCCATGTCATCCAAGATGTCCATGTCGTTCTTTCTTCTGTCGAAAAGAAATTTTTGAAAAGAAAGGTTTTTGATTAAAACATTCCAGGATTTTTCTCCATAAGGGACTTCATTGGGAACCAAACGGTTCAAGGTCCAAAAGACAGTTTCAGTGCAAACTGTTCAAATGGCTTTAAACGATTTCAGACGATGAATAAGGGTCTTATCAAGCGAAACGATTCGCTCATTTAAAAAAAACAACAACAAAGTTTCAGTTTTATAAGCACAAATGCTCGCGCTTGCTCTGTTCTGTGATGCGCGTTCGCACTCCCGTTTCGAACTTGTTCATCACAATGAACGGATCTTTTTCCGAGTCAATTTGTTCATTTTGTTCGATGAATGAACCAAATGACTCGAAAAAAGATTTGTTCATTTTAAAGCCCTTTGCAGTTTGCACTGAAACTGTCATTTGGACCATGAACCATTTGGTTCCCAATGAAGTCCATTATATGGAGAAAAATCCTGGAATGTTTTCATCAAAAACCTTAATTTCTTTTCAACTGAAGAAAGAAAGATATGGACATCTTGGATGACATGGGGGTCAGTAAATTATCAGCAAAAGTTTTTTAAAAAGTGAACTACTCCTTTAATGACATCATTTTCATTTTTGGGTGAACTAGCCCTTTAAGACTATATTATTTAGCTGTTTTTACTTCCGTATTTGTGATAAAAAAATATAGTCAATCTTCCGTCTGCACAGATTCTTTCTATTTCTTGTTGAATAAAAAGTTTAAACTAAAGATAAACATCTGATGGTAAATTGTCAGTAATAGAGGATGCGCGAGTCATGACAGATGTTTAACGCATCATTGCAGTTTCCTACAGGGTTATATATAGATCATCTGTAAATGTTCTATATTTACCTTATTAAGGTCATTTTTGATTTTTATTCCCTTTTCCTCCAATTGACTTGACTTCCAATTGCATTTTTTGTTGCAAATCAGTGTATGTGTGAGATGATTGCGTGCGTACTGAAGAATATATGGCACAAGAGAGCACAAACCACACACATTCTTCACCTGAAGACCGGTCTCAATCGCACATGTACCACCCAGCGTGAGAACATTCTTCTGTACCTTCTCAGTTTTACTCCTCCTCAATCTTTCTCATGGTTTAGGCGTCTCCAGCTGTTTCTAATACTCCTCTCAGTCATGCTGGATGCTTTGGAGCTATATGATTACAGCTGTGTGTGTATGTGTGTGTGTGCGCTCTAGCCATATGTTCCCATCTGGCTCTGTCCCAGGGGAAGTGGAGCCACTCTTAAAGAGCTTGGCTGAGGTCTGGTGTTCAGCAGCTCTGGGCTCGCTGTGTTCATTTCTGCGTCGGTGGAGTCTGGGCGCAGTAAAGCATTTGATTGATGGATGAAACAGGAAATTGTTTTTCTTTCTTCCATTGGGTTTTCCATACAGAGATGCTGATTCAGTGGTCCGTTAAAGTCAGAGTTGGCCTAATGCCACTTAGCTCTTGTGACTGGAGGAGTCTAGAAAAGTGTGCGTTTTCATCTGGAAGATCATTTGCTCATCTGCCATGGGTCTTTAAAACATTCCCTGTCGAATGTTAGAACGGCATGCGGCAGATGTTTTTGCGATGTTCGTGAAACATACGCGCTGTCAACGCCTTGTGCGTTTGAACATGCGTTGGTCTGGCGGTAACAAATCTCAGTACTCGTGGGGGTGAACGAGTTTCCATCGGTCTGTGTCATTAAACCAGATGTGGTTATTCAGGGAAGTTGCTGACCTTAACTAACTTGCTTAGTTTCTCTTCTCTAGATTCTCTTTTAACTCTCGGTCCTCCCTGACAGAACTTGACGTGGAAGCAAAAACTGTAGAGGACTATGTAAGCAGAGAGTTTACGGTAATGACTGCTATAGTGCCGTCACAAGTCACAACAAGTCAAGTTGTTTCAAAGCAGCTTTACAGTGATAAACAGGAAAATAATGATTGATGTTGCAAATTCTGCTGTAAAGCAGTCATCATCCAGCTCAATTCAGCTCTTATCCAATAGTGTCAGTGCACTCAAATCAATAATATTTCTGGATATTAAGTGAGCAAGCCATAGGCGACAGTGGCAAGGAACTCAAACTCCATCAGTGACAGAGATGGAGAAAATAAACCTCCTCTGGCCTCACAAACAAACAGTCATTATGATTCAAATCAGATTCTTAGATTGCAATTAGGGATGCACCGATATGAAAATTTTGGCCGATACCAATAACCGATAATTCTTTATATTTGAAAGCGAAACCGATAAATCAGCCGATAAACTTAAATCCAAATTTTTATGTAATTTTGAAAGCCTGTCTCACAATTAAATCCATGTCCCAAGCCCACAATTATAATGATGTTCTCATTATAGTGTTGTATAGCCGATATGACCGATTTGCGTTGCACATGTTGTCCCGAACCAGATTTAAATTTTTTGAAGAGATTTCAATCATATTTCAAGAAATTCAAAAACATAAACAGTTCTAAACAAGTGTCTCAGCTGAAGGGACTAATACATTATTTATCAGCTTTAATATATCAGCCACATTTTCTTACCAGGCCGATAACGATAACATTAAAAATGAACATATATCGGCCGATACCGATATGCTGGCCGATATTTTGTGCATCCCTAATTGCAATACTGAGAATGTAAATTGTACTTGTGTTGTGGATCGAAATAACGCACTATAAAATTAAAGTGAATAGTGTAGCTTGACAAAAGAGAATTTTATGAGAAATGTTTGTTCATGTTAAGATCTCAGATTTTTACTTTTGCACAAATTTTGGTATATTTGGTCTTTGAACTCTTGCTCTACACTTATAGTTTATTTGTTATGTAAGTTACATCTTCTGTCAGTTTATAGTGTCTTTGTGTGTGCATGTTCATATTTACCAGCAAACTTCAGTCCCGAAAGTGTGTGAGATACGGAAAGAGTTTAGGCCGAATCCACTTTTGCTAGTTTAACGACGGGAGAAATGGTCTCTACGCCAGGCGCATGGCCTAAAAGGGTTGTTCCTTTTCTCTTAATGAGTAATGGGTGTGTTTTGGGATTTACTGTACGGTACCTGCGTTAAACCAATCAGAGTCTCATCTCCCATCCCCTTTAAATGGCAGTTGCGCTCGCACCATGGCGGATTCTCTAATTACATGAGGGAATTTGGTAGTTGAAAGATCGAACGTGTCTCCAGAGCGCAAGCCATATCTATATATATAGGTACGAAAGCTGTCACTGGGGGCGGTACCTTTTCAAAAAGGTACTCTTTTGTACCTAAAGGGTGCATTTTGTACCTAAAGGGTGCATATTGGTACCATAATTGTACAAATATGTACCATGAAGGTACCAATATGCACCCTTTAGGTACAAAAGTGTACCATGAAGGTACCAATATGCACTCTTTAGGTACAAAAGTGTACCTTTTGAAAAGGTACCGCCCCAGTGACAGCTTTCTGACCTTTTTTTCTGATAGTATACACACAAATAAGCTTTTACATGTAATCCTTTAATTTGGCATGTTTGTGTGGTGCTGTGCATCCCTGTGTGTGTAATAGTAAGAGTTTACATGCATTGTGGACCCGCTATAGGTGCTCATTACTAACGCACTCTTTAAATAAAAAAATTAAAAATGTTTTTAGTCTATTTCTTTTGCCTCAAAATAGCAACGCGCAAACAATGTGCCTGAACACACCTCCACGGGCGCACAAATGGACGCAAATGCATTTGCTATTTAAACAACGTTGCGCAGGATGTAAAAATGATAACTGCGTCGGGCTGAGACTAGCAAGTAATTTGAGACAAATGTAGATGTAAAAAAACAAGATAACCCCAGCATAATTTCATGTTAAGCCACAGTTCACTTCCTGGTCAAATGTTTTAAATTGCTGATTTTGATAGGAGGGTTAATATACTGACAACCACCTTAAAACACAGGAGTTAAAAGAAAAACACATGATGAATCAAAGTTCATCACGTAGCTATTCCACAAGATGATGTAAATTGTAATATAAAGAAGGTGCACGGTGTCATACAGAACACCATCATGGCACTAAAATAGTGAAATAAACATAAATTTAACAACATAATATCTAACATAAATGTGCTGCTAACTAATTAACTAGTTGTTGTTTTTTACAATACCATTTCAACTGTCTTTCACCATTAAAATGACAATATCTTTTAATTTTTTAATTTTTTTTTTTTAATCTGAGCTCGCATCTGAAAATGTGATTTATTTATTTTTTGGGAGAATTTTCTTTCCTATGTGTGTACTGATGAAATTACATTTTTGTGAAATATTTAGTGTCAGATTAATACATGCATTGTGATTCACTTCCCCTATTGAGTCATTTAGTAGATTTCATCGTCACCTAACTGTGTTTAGCTCTGGATAAGCTCTGTTTTGTTATCAGTGTGAATCCGACACTCAGAACCATGTAAACACACAGCGCTCAGACAGACAGACAGACTGCTGAGAATGTGCTGCCGTCACATTTAAAGTGTCCTGTAAATATGTTTGTGGCGTGGTTTGAGTTTTAAAGTCTGCCCAAATGGGGTCACAGTTGAAGTGGTGGCATATTTTCACTGGGTGATTCACACGTGGAACATTCTGAGAGTGTGGGGGGACATGGTTTAAATATTTTGAAATGAATCATTTGAGGAGGAATGAATGGAGTGATCAAGGGGGTTTTGTGGTGGCTCTTACATTCCCCTTAGATCTGAGAGTGTGACATTTCAAGATGGTTTCCAACCGCTTTCTGCTGTGGTTACAGTCATGCCAACTGTATCTTTGTCTTTGAAATATGATAGATAGTAGGAACAGTTCTAATAGAGATTGTTAAAAAAAAGATACAATTTTTTTCCCTCCTGAAATAAAAAAATGTTGTTTTATTTTTCAGCAGGGCACCAAAAAAATTAGGAGTCTAGGGTTGTGTATACTATGGAAGCTTGTTTCTGCCACTAAATAAAAAATAATTGCAACTTTTTATCTCACAATTGCGAGAAATGAAGTCAGTATTGTGAGAAATAAAGTCGCAATTGCGAGAAAAAAGACAGAATTGAGACGTTTTATCTCACAAGTCAGACTTTTCCTCCCAATTGTGAGTTTACATCTCGCAATTCTGACTTTATAACACAATTGCGAGTTTATATCTCTGAAAATTCTGACATCTTTTCTCAGAATTGTGAGATATAAACTCGCAATTGCGAGTTATCAGGCCAATTTTAAGGAAAAGGAAGGACTGAACTTTTTCCCTCAGAATAGTTTTTATCTCACGATTCTGACTCTATATCTTGCTATTCCGACTTTATAACACGCTACATGCAACTTTATATCACGCAATTCTGAATTTTATCTCACAATTCCCTGACTTTATTTCTCATAATTGCAAGATAAAATTCAGAAATGCCTGATATAAAGTTACAATTGCGTGTTATAAAGTCGCCAATTAATTTTTTTATAGGGATGGGGCGATAACGGTTTAATAGACGTGATTTGAATGAAACGAGAGCGCACGTCCGTTGTGATATGGATGTGCTCTGTGTAATAATGCGTTGCTATTGACGACGGGCATTATAAAGAAGGAAATGACAGAATAGAAGCTTGCCTAAAAACTGCATAGAGCTGCTTGTTTTATTTGTTGTTTGTTGATTTTCAAATATAAAAATTGTTGAAATGTTTTCAGTGTGATCATCAGTTCTTTTTGAACACTTTCATCTAAGTTTAACAAAACCGTGATAATCACGATGATTATGGACACTTTGTAATTTTTCAATTTAGATATAAACGTCAAAGCAGGTGACGGAAAGCAGGCGACTTTTGTTTCTGATCTGACAGCGGCGAGACTATCCGAACACTGTGAGTGTTCGAAATCAGGAATGGCGAGAGGGAACATTGTGCTTGGTACGTTTTTCACCTTCAAAATAAACATGTGTCTTCAGCCAACAGTTTTAATCCCGTCTTGCTAGTGCGCTTCCCATAATCTGTATGGCATTAGATCGGCGTCTTTTGTGGCTGTTCAAGCACATTCGACCACATTCGCAATCCGGTCAATGCGTCTTCGACCACCTCGACTACCTTCGAAAATCGTAAAATTTCCATCATGCATATACTGTGTCAAGTTTTGGTGCAAACACACATCAAAACCTTTATTTTTTGTGTCGCAAATACACTATTTAAAACATTTTGGAAGAGAAGAAGATTCAGAAAAATCTCTTAAAATTAGATTGTTTTGTATTCCATGGAATAAAGTCATGGGTTTACAACAACATAACCAAAAAATAAAAAATAAAAACGTTAATCCTACGCAGTGTGTATTGTAATCTCTGTAGAATCAAGAGCGAATCTCACATGTCCTCAGGCGAATCTCACATGTCCTCAGATTAACCTACACGGTTTGCCTTACTGAGCTGAACTCTGGATCACAACGCAACCATCAGCTGAAGATGAAAACCAAGAGGAAATGAGAGAACTTTTTTGTGCACTTCCTGAAGACCTTTTGTTTTGACCTTTAAATAGAGCTCAGACTTCCACTAGATCTTGTGATGTGAAATAAAACTTCCTCTTGTGATCTAATGCAAGGTATTCACACTTGCTTTACCCAGAGCTGTTATTGGCTGAATCACAGTTTAATGAGACATGGATCACCTTTAGCAATAGATTTATATGTGGAAAACAATATTGTTTTTTTATTTTAGATTTACCTTGCATTGCATTTTGAAACTGTTTGTCAACATTTGTGTGAGGGTCAGGTTTAGGTTTAGTTGCAGGGCTATATTTAGAGGAATATTAGCTTTATATTATCAGAAATGAAAGTCCCCACATGACAGAAAAGAATGTGAGGGTAATATTTTCAGAAGTGAAGATGTTTAAGGTCAGCGTGATGCTTCTTTCACACCCTTGACTTTGACATCTCACTGAGATGACGGAGGAAGTCAAACAAAAACACACTCACACAAACAACTGATATACACACACTATATATGAACATGGCAGCAAATATGAGAGTCATAAATATTTTGACAGCTCTAGATGTGTGAGGTCCAATATCTGCACACAAAGCTACACAGCATTACTTCCACTGCTACTGCAGCCTGTTTAATCACATGGTTTGCCGGTTCTGTCTCGCTGAACCTGTAAAAAGACCCATTTTTTGTTATTTTACCAAGCTAATCATGGTACAAATAACTTATTTCTGGTTTACTGTTAGCCCTTGTCCACTGAAACCAGATGCTGACATATTGCATCATTTACTCCAAGTTTAGAGAACCGAGACGCATCCTCTTTGCCATAGTTTCATCAAAACTAATTGTGAAGAGGATCTGAGAACTTTGGCTGAGGGGATGAATTATTAGTGCATGAAATTGAGTTTCTCAAAATAATAATATAATAATAAAAACCTAAACATTCTCATTTTATACATAATATAAAAAAGGATAAAACGGGTGTTGGAAAGGGCCAGTTCATTAACAATATAGCGTTAGCATTAAAATCTATTTTGAGCCACCAATCCTATCCTACCCGAATCCCGACTTTAGCGGGAATTTGTATAAATTTTATGAGGTGGCTAATTCGTAACAATTCATACGACCTCACTCGTACAAATTAGTACGATTTTGCTAAATCGTACATATTTTACGAATTGGCCAATCGTATGAATTCATACGAATGACCTACCCCTAACCCCGCCCCTAAACTTAACCGTCACGTGGGTTTACAACAAATCGTACGAATTTTTATCGACTGAGGTTGTGACCGAATTAGCCACTTTTAATTCACTTTAATTAATTTTACGAATTGGTCGGTGATATAGGGTAGTCCTACCCTAAACCTACCCATAACAATTCCTTAAAACTAACGTGTAAAAAACTACAATTATAAGAAAACATAACTAACGACAAGTATAATCACAATAATTTATTTATTGCAGAAATGTTAAAACTCTGATACCAAAAGCCGTTCACATGCATAAACGTTGCGCAGTTCGCAGTCTGATAGTCACTGATTGTGATACGTACAAATGTGTACATCGGTGAAATTTGTTCATACTTAAATAAATGACGTTCTTTGTGCTGTCAATACGTAAATATTTAACGTTTTAGTACTGTAAATACATCTGTATTATACGTTTCTGCGCATATAAAACGTACTTATATATACGTATGAATAGAATGAGCACTTTACGTACAAATACATGTGTTATTCTCATGCAAGATCACGTTGCGGATAATAACGTGATAAATAAAATAATATTTACGTGATAATAAAATTTTTGCTAGCACTTCACAATATGGTCTCCCCAGCTATCAGAGAGCACTCTCATCTTTATAAACAAACGTCCCGTAGAATGGTCTGCTTGCTCTCCAGATCTCGCGCACGAGCAGATGCGTTTCTTCTCTTGAGACACGTTCAGTTCTGACGCTTGCAAATTCCTCCATGTAAATAGTGAATCCGCCACAACTGGCTTTTAAAGGGAATGTGAGATGAGATTGGTTTATTGCACGTCACGCTCAAAACACACCCATTATCTCATTAAGAGAATAGGGACAACCGTTTTAGACCATGCGCCGGGAGCGCCAACCATTTTTCCCGTCGTTAAACCAGCCTGAAACCTGAGTCTGCGCACTTGTGTGTTTCGGGACCAGTCATGCGCAGTCGCTGAGCAGGAAGTAAAGCCGCAAAATCAAGGCCGCGCCCTCACTCTCGCTGAATCAACGCAAGCACACACCCCGCACTTTCATTAAGTGGCCTCTAGCTGCTTCGTTCTTTTCTCAATGATGTCTGCTGATTGCAGAACCTCGTTAAAATAAGGTAAATGCAACTACTAACCACATAGTCAACATTATGAAAAAAGTCCGCTGGTGCTTCCTACCCTATTCTCACGATCAATTCGATACGAATTCGTACGAGTGATTAAAAAGTGGCTAATTCGTACTAATTCGTGATCGACCTCACTCGTACAAATTCGTACGATTTGTTGAAACCCATGTGACGGTTAAGTTTAGGGGCGGGGTTAGGGGTAGGTCATTCGTACGAATTCATATGCGAATTGGCCAATTCGTAAAATATGTACGCATTTAGCAAAATCGTACTAATTTGTACGAGTGAGGTCGTATGAATTGTTACGAATTAGCCACCTCGTAAAATTCGTACGAATTCCCGTGATATCGGGTTGGTGCTTCAGTGACTACCTCGCACAGAGTACCTGTCAATCACAGCTCTCAATCATGATGTCAGAGCACCGTTTTTATCATCACATAACTAACTTAAAAACAAACTTATTTTAAAAACGAACACTTGAAATTACATGAACGTGATAGAAACTACAGTAAATGACAGAAACTGTCTTTGGAAAAAGGATATGTGAAGTGTAATTTAATTGTGTAGTTGGTCTCACGTCCCATTGAATAACATGGGAGGTGGGGTTTATGAGCTATACTAGGACCGGTCACAGGGGGGCGATTCAAGACGTTTTGGCTTCACTTTTGAGGGCTTGTGTGGCACGCTCTGGTATTTACTCACCCTCATGTTGTTCCAATCCTTGTAAGACATTCGTTCATCTTCGGAACACGAATTAAGATATTTTTAATGAAATCTGAGAGCTGGATCACTCCTCCATAGTCCATAGGCTTCTTGAGGGATTGAAACTAGCCGGCCTAGAAAAGTTATTAAAGTCATACTCGAGTCAGGTTACTAGTTTAACAGCGTATGATCTGTTGTTGTACGTCACACGCATCACACACATGACCAGCGCTCGGCCAATAGTGAGCCTCCGTGTGACGTAGCTCTACGCTATCACACTACGTTAACTGACTAGAGGCCCACAGAGAAGGAAATGAATAGTTGAAATAGAGTCATTATTTTAAGTTTGATTTTTGCGCACAAAAGTGTTATTCGTCGATTGATGAAGTTAAGATTGAGCCACTGTAGTCACTTGGATTATTTTAACGACGTCTTTAATATCTTTTTTTAAGGTACTGCAAGTTTCAATCCCTCAAGAAGCCTATGGACTAGTATGGAGAAGTGATCCAGCTCTCAGATTTAATCAAAAATATCTTAATTTGTGTTTCGAAGATGAACGAAAGTCTGACAGGGTTGAACAACATGAGGGCGAGTAAATACTGACAGAATTTTCATTTTTGGGTTAACTATCCCTTTAATGTTAAATACATGTGAAGAACTAAAGGTTGGACGACTCAAACGTTTTTTTGGAGCCAGAACTTTCCCTGCCAAAACGAAATTAACTTCACCATGCAGATTTAACTAAATCCCATTTCCCCCTCTCGAAATAATCAAGTTTATTGACACGACGCTACTCTTTATTCTCAAAATATTACGACTTTTATCGTAATCCTAGATTTATTTTATTTTTTTTACGTTGCGGTTCAACGCTTTCATAACTTACATCTCTTACAAGGAATAATAAACAACAGGGTGAATTGTGGTTGGTCACTCTCCTGTCTAAGTGGGAGGTTCTGGCAAGACAATTGTAAAGTGGACCAGAGTATATTCCATATCAGACTAGCCAGCATGAACCAGTCTGGACCAGCATGGGAATGCATTCTGGTCTAAGCTGGTCTATTCAACAGGGTGAAAGAGCAATATGAACAATACAAGAGAGGTATGGAGGGAGCAGAGGTTGGAAATGAATGTAAATGGTGGGAAAGTAAGAGGAAAGTAAGCAGAAGAAAAAGTGCAGTGCAGTAGGAGGTTCATAGAGAGAAAGAGCTCTTTAAAAAGGGGTGTGAGAATGAAAGAGGGCACGAAAATGGGGGAATGAGAGGAAAGAGGGAGATTTAGTTGTGTAGTTGGGTGTGGGAATGCAAGGTCAGGGCTCTGCTGGAAGAAGAGGCTCTTGGCAGGACACAGCTGAAAGGGATTGTGGGAATTTATACAGGATTAGTGGAGTGTCTGATGCTCTACAACTCTCATACACACACACATCTTCGCTACAAACTAGGGCTATATATTTATGATGACTTTAACATGTGTTTTTGGTCCTTTTTGCTTCCTTAAGGTTGTGTCATCAGACTAGAAGGGTCTTGTGAATATGCAAGTATTGAATTTTTGTGTCTTAAACGTCTGCTGCACAATTGTTAGTTTGTTATTGTTTGTAATTGTTATTGTTAGCGAAAATTCTGTCAGTTAATTTCTCGTTCCTCATGTAACGTTCCAAAACCCGTAAGACTTTCGTTCTTCGCATCTTTTTGGTGAAATCTAAGAAGCTTTCTGTTCCCTCCATTGACGCTCCGGACACCTTGACAGTTCAAAAGTTCATATAAAAGAAATTCTAAAACTAATCGCAATATGAGATCATGGAGTTTAGTCTAAATTTCTAATTTTCAGCTCTATCTGTGCCAGTTGTGGTCTGTGGGGACTCTCTGCTATTCTTTTATATTTAGAACTATTTTACTTAATTGCTATCATAATAGTTTCAATGAATTGAATTAACGTATAACAATTTGTTTGAAATGTTACATTGTTAATGTGCTTTAAAGCACATTAACAATGTAACATTTCAACAAATTGTTATACACTTCTTGTTTAGGGTCTAAGTGGTGGGAGGTTCTCTATAAAAACCAATTAGTTCAGTTTACTTAATTTTATTACGTAAACTCGTTGCCTTAATTTCATTAAGTAAGCGTAACTTAATTGCATCAAGTTATTAACTTACTTAATCCAGTTTAAGTTTCGTCAACTTAATTCTGTCTGTGATCTGAGGAATGAGCAACTCCCAGAATGCATTGCGGCATGAATAAATTAATTGCTTTGTTTTTATATTTTTGGCTTTATTTTTACAATTTTATTTGCTATCTTTATTGGGCTATACTTACAAGAGACAGCAAAAAAATTGTAATTGTCAATTAATTAAATCATTTAAAAAAATGGTACTCAAACCAGTCAAGTAATGTTTACAAGCTTTTTCTGAGTAACAAAGGCATAGCATGCAAACAGTACAGATTACTACAAAATTAGTAAAGTAAATTCAACAAATTATTGGACATTAAGTAAAGTTAACAAAAAACATTCTTAACAAGAACAAGATTTTATTTGTGCATTTACATTTTGAAATATTATTATACTTTACCAAAAACCCAAGGTGGAAAATACGGCTTATTTGGTTTTACTTCCTGCATTGAATATTTAATGAATTCGCAAAAGAAATGTATATAAAAAAAAGGCTGACGATTTCTGTTCCACACACATAATGCCGTTCTATACAACATTTTGAAGAAGCCAGCAGTGGAGAGGGAGAAAATGAAATGTTCTCTTCGGCTCTTCTGTGGTATTTTGGCTGGTGTTGACTTTGCAATTGGGAACGTTCCCTTTGCAGTCATCCATGTAGGCAAAGACAAGGAATTATAGCCTCACACAACTCCAATGGGAAATAAACACATTTTCAGCACTGTTAGTACACATCTGGAGAAGATAAAGATCATCAATAATCTGGTATGTATATGTCAGTTTTATTGAAGTTCTTTTCACCATAACCTTGTGTTTTGAAACAGATGGTTGTGGTCTTATATGTTTGTGTATGTTAATGAAAACAGAAGAATCGTAATTTCACAGTTGCTAGTCGATGCTGAAGCTCTAGTTATAATAAATTAAATAAGCATTTTTTCACTCTTTTTACTAAATAAACACAAGGAATAATTATATGTGATTATACATACAGTAAATGCACCCCAAAAACTAAATAAACAAAAAATACTGTATTTATATTTTTGCAATTTTAATATCTGAAGACATTAAATCAATTCATTGAACTGAGATATTCATAATATTGGTAATTTAAAATTGCCATGCAGCATATTCATGTAAATATTTGGTTACACTTTATTTTAAGGTGTCATTTTAGAGAGTTTAATTATAATATTTATAAATTAAGTTATGATTAGGATTAGAATTTGGTTGAGGGTTAGTTGCATGTAATTATGCATAATTTACTGTTTACACTATAGTAAGTACAACTGTTAAAACAAATTTGTTCAGTTTACTTAATTCAATTGTGCAAACTCATTGCCTTAATTTAATTAAGTAAGCATAACTTAATTGCGTCAAGTTCTTCTTACTTTCTTAGTTTTGTCAACTTAATTATATCTGTGATCTGAGGAAGTGTGCTTCCAGAGTGCAGTGCGGCATGAATAAATGGATTGCATTGTTTTTTACTATTTGGGGATTTATTTTATCATTACAACTTTATTTCCTGGGTTGTTTCAAACCAAATTTGGGTCAAATATGGACAAACCCATATGTTGGGTTAAAAATGCAATTAAACAAATTACAGTTGAAAGTGAAAGTTGAAGTTCAGGATTAAAAATTGAGATTACATTTTTAACCCAACATTTGGGTTTGTCCTATTTGACCCAAATTTGGGTTCAAACAACCCAGCATTGTTTAGAGGGTACTGACAAGAGACAGCAAATAAAATTGTAATGGTCTAATCTAATTAAAGTAATAATATTAAATAAATAAATAAATAAAAACTTGTTACCATTGTTATGGTGTGCATGCTGAAAGTCTGTGTCACAAGCAAAATTACAAGATATTGTCAAAAATCTAGATGGATTATATCAACCCAATTACACTCTAAAAAATGCTGGGTTGTTTCAACCCAAATTTGGGTCAAATATTGTCAAACCCAAATGTTGGGTTAAAAATGTAATTTAAAATGAACCCAACTTCAACAAACACTTTCTACTGTAATTTTTGTTAATTATATTTTTTACCCAACATTTGGGTTTGTCCATATTTGACCCAAATTTGGGTTGAAACAGCATTTTTTTAGAGTGTATACAGTAAGTGCATGCCACAAGTGTTAACAATAAAATGTTAAAAGATTTTAGGAAATCAGCATGAATTTATGCAGTCAACGTGACATTCTCCCAAAATGTTTGGTTGTATTGACAATAACATTCAAGATGACTGGAAAATGAGTGAATGCAACCAAGAAGAAGTGGAAGAAATGAGTGAAAAGTCCATTATGAATTGCCCCGCCTTAAAAACTATTTGTTTTTTGCTTTGGCTAAATGGTATTCAAACCAGTCAAGTAATGTTTACTTGGGTTTTCTGAGTAACGAAGGCATAGCAGGCAAACAGTCCAGATTACTATATTGTTTTTAGTTGACATTAAGTAAAGTTAACTAAAAAAGTCTTAGTAAGAACAACTGTTGTATGTAACAAGGACACTGTAAAATAAAGTCCCAAATATTTTAGGGACAGTCCACAAAACTCTTTCTGTCATGATCTTTTTCGCTTTTAAACATGACTCGTACAACAAGCTTGACTTTGATGTTGTTCAACATTCATCAGAGGGATGCCATTGCTGTGTGATCCGGCTCAGGGCTTCAGAACAGGAAGTGGGGGTCTTTACGAGCCCCTGTAAAAACAGCTCAACGCTGGAATGCTGATCATCATAATGCGGTCAGCGTACAACCAGGACCATCAGACTTTACTCTGTCCTGAAAGATTTACACTCTCATTTAAAAGGGTTTAGATGCTCACTGCTGTGGCCAATTATACAGGGAGATAATTATAAGACTATTGAGCGTACTTGAAATTAATCTCTGTATACTGAGAAAACGTTAATAAGCATCTTGGGAATGTTTAGAGAGAGAGACCAGAATCAATTTAGCTACAGTTTTACACTGTGGTGTGAATGCAATTTTAGTATGTTAGACGACCACAGATATTTCCAAAGTCAGTCCAAAACAAATTCCTTCTGTCATCATAATCCTTCCAAATGCTTAAGACTTTCTTTCTTGCATGACATGCTAAAGAAGTTTAACAGAACGTTGAAGTTGCTCTTTTCAATACAGTATAAATGACTAAGAACTGTATGTGATGTGCTTTTTGTGAAGACTTTGGCTGCATTACACTGCAGGTCTTGATGCAAATCTGATTTTCTAACTTTATCTCACGACCAATTCGTACAAATTCGTACGAGTGATTAAAATGTGGCTAATTTAAACTAATTCATACAACCTCACTTGTACGAATTCGTACAATTTGTCTAAACCCATGTGATGGGTAGGTTTAGGGGCGGGGTCAGGGGTAGGTAATTTGTACGAATTCATACGAGTTTAGCAAAATCGTACTAATTCGTACGAGTGAGGTCGACAAATTGTTACGAATTAGCCGTCTCGTAAAATCCGTACAAATTGCCGTGAGATCGGACTGGATTTTCTGACTATATCCGATTTTTTTTGTGGTTTTTTTTGACAACCTGCTTACATCATCTTATAAAAGTGACCCGTATCCGTATCTATAACTACCAAATGTAGACATTCTGAGCCGGAAAGGGAAGTAAAACAGCACGAAATGCAATGGATGCAAATAAAATTATCCAGTGTTTTTCTTTCCACAACATTTTGAAAAGTCATCAAAACATTGGTATCGTACGGCGAAGAAAAATAGGAGAGGAGAAAAAGAGCATTTGTTTTTCAATGACTTTAGACAAAGACACTGCACTCATTTTATATATGAAACGGCTAAGCGCAATATGGTGAAATAAGCCCCGCCTTCTAAATAAAGGAGCCAATCGCTAATTGGTAAAGTCATGATGTCACTGCAGCTGCCATTAGAAGTTTAGGTTGCTGAAACTGTCAGTGTTAATTAATAATAATTAATTAATTAAATAATTAAGCTTTTTTAACATTATGTGAGAATGAGAAACAAAGGCTGCATTTACACTGCATGTCTTGATGCCCAAATCCCATTTTCCAACTCTAACTCACGACCAATTCGTACAGATTCATACGAGTAATTAAAATGTGGCTAATTCGTACTAATTCATACAACCTCTCTCGTATGAATTCGAACTATTTTTCTAAACCCACCTGATGGGTAGGTTTAGGGCGGGGTCAGGGGTAGGTAATTCGTTACGAATTCATACGAATTGGCCAACTCATATGTGAAATATGTACAATTTAGCAAAAATCGTACTAAATTCGTAACGAGTGAGGTCGTATGAATTGTTACGAATTAGCCGAAAAGTACGTACTTTTAAGTGTGTAGCAAAGAGTAGGCAAGCTTTGGGACATACTATCACGTCATCTTTAACGGACGTCTGTTGTGTGCTACGTGCATCCGGTCACTGTAAACTGCCCTGTCAATCATCTTGTTACAGTTAAAATCCTCCATTCAATCATATTTGATTTTCTACCCTTTAGAAGAGCACGTTTATCTGCCAGTCGTTGGTTCTTTCATGCGGATACTCTCCTCGGTGTTTGCAATTTGAATAGTAATGATGCATTCTTCTATTGCATGGGTTTGGATGTTCCAGTAATCCGACCTAAATCTTAATGCTACGCTATGCAATGACGTTGTGCTTCCAACTTTGTTCAAAATATTTTTATAATGCGTTTAGAAATAGTTTGCTGACTCTGGCACAAAGAACACATTCAGGATCAATTGGAACACAATCTGAGCCTCTCGAAGTCTGAACGGGATAAAACCGTAAATTAATTAATTAAAACTAAATCCATAAAATGATCCCATGATGGATACCTCTAAAAGATTGTGTTATTGACATATTATCTATATAGAATTGTTTCTTCTAAGAGTGAGTGGAAGTACATTGTAAAGCTGTGGCAGTGATGAATGCTTTTAAAGTTTAACTATCATGTTGGCTGACTTCCAATTCATTCACAGTGTTCAGTGTGAAGAAAATGAGCAGAGAGAGAGAGAGACAGAGAGAGAGAGATGTCATGGAATTTAAACATCTCATGTACTGACCACATGAGATGTTTAAATTCAAATGATCTCTCTCTCTCTTCTCTCTCTCTCTGCATGAAATATTTGAATGTTCAAGCTGTCATTAAACACACTGTATTTCAGCCATGGTTTTATAGTTAATCATTCAGCAGCGTGTTTGTCAGAGTAAGAGAGATTCAATGATCAATTCTTATCTCGACACACTGAACAGAGAGACACAGGTCAACAGAGCTATGTGAGAAAAATTCAAAAAATTCTACACATGCACTTTAAACAGAAATGGTGCTAAATAGCAAAAAAAGTTGGCTTGTAATCATAGGGGAACCACTTTAAGTGCCATATAGCACTTATCTTTGTCAAATGGTGCTATGTAGCACCTTAACCACCCCAGAGAACCACTGAAGAACCAAACTGGGCTTATCAGGTTCTTTAAATGGTAGCGGTGCTGTATAGCACCATGACCACCGCAAAGAACCGCTGAAGAACCGTTTTTTTTTTAATAACCTTTTTTCCGATGAATAAGAGTCTTCTCTCAGGACCCTTCGAGTCATGACTCGGAAAAAGATTTGTTCATTTTGATGAACAGAGCAGAGCAAGGCGAGCATTTTGTGCTTATAAAACTATTTTCTAAATGACTGATGGTTTCTCTTCATAAGACCCTTATTCATCTTCTAGTGTCGTTTAAAGCCCTTTGAACAGTTTGCACTGAAACTCTCATTTGGACTTTGTACTTTGAACTTCTCCTGCAAAGCTTGTCCTGCAGTGCTGTGTGTGTTACGCTGGTCCGCGCTGCTGGGAGTGTGTGGTCTGGTAATACCAGCGCCGCTTGACACACACGGCTCACTGCAACACATCTCAGATGTTGTGAAGGGGATTTCCTCTGTCTCAGCAAACACATCCCACTCACTCTCTGTTTGAGTGCCTATGTGTGTGTGTGTCTGTGTGCGTGTCTTCACTTCGATGATTCGCATCACTCAATTTTTCAGTCATTCATTCATCCTCCCTCTCCCTTTTCTCTATCTCCGTTTGCGTGATTTGACTCAGTCATAGTGTTCAAACTAAAATGGCAGCGGCTGAAAACCAACGGGGAAGTTTTTTGAGTTGTGCATGTTGGTTGCCAGCCTGCGCTTACTGTGGGTGAGCTCTCTCTCTCTCTGTGTGTGTGTGTGTGTGAGAGAGAGGGCAATGAGGAAGTGGCACACAGAGACGCTCTAATATAACATGCTCATGAGTTTCAGCTCTTGTGCCATGACAGACACAGGCAGGTCTGAAATTAGCAACTTTACTATAGTTTCCAAATTTAAACCGGCAAATCATACAAAATTCCACAGTAAGCCACACACACACACACACAAACTTATGCAATCACCTACAAAAAGGCTTGGCATTTAAAACTGGCATAATATGCGTCACCTTTCATGTCTATTTCATCACTTATTATGTAAAACGTAACCTCTGATTCATTCATTTTTTTTTTCATTTGCAGTCTATTTTATTGTTTTAGAGTAAAAAAGATGTTCAACACAAAATAGTATGCAATTGGACTTTATATATAAGGGAGAGCGGGGCACGACCGAACGCATATTTGGTTTTGGCTCAATTAATTAAAAAATAATTAGGTTAGATTAATATTTTTTTTACACAAGCAACATACACATCTCTGCTACAAATGACCACTTAAAGTTTTTCTAGGACCTACCATTTTTGTACAGTTGTACTGAGAAGTGCAAATGTTACAACTTACCCCATATGCGGGGTTAATTGTAACAGACAGAGGGGTTAGTTGTAACACTTGTGTGTAACACACATAATTCAGTACTATTTTATTTGTATAGTTTGATATTGTTTGTGCATCTGTATAGACAGATATCCATACATCCATCCCTCATCCAATCATCCTTCTATTGTGGATCAATATCATGGATAGAGACAGAAAAGGGCTGCACAGTTTTGCAATAAATAATAATAAATAAAATTATAAAATATTGTAATTGCAATTAAATTAGATTTGTGTGTGGCAGCTGCATGTACAAATATTATTATTAATAATAATAATAACAGTCATAATAATACAAATGAGCTTAAAATAAAATTTAAAGGGTTTATTGCATTAAAAACAGGCCATATCTTTTTAATAAATAAACAAGTTATCATTCATAGTATCGCTAAATTTTAAACATTTTAAATTCCAACATTGTTTGTGAAAGTCTAACAAAGTTAAATGTATACTCAAACCTGAAAAGTTGTGTGGCTCCGTTTTCATTTGATTATCGTTGTACACTTGGCGGCTTGTTTGTAACACTGTGTTACAACGAACCCCGCTGTGTATTACATATTTTAAGTCTAGCTAACAGTCGTTAGGAATTGCTGACATGTTTCAAAACGGTGCTATGTTTGAGCCAACAAGACAGTGATTAAGGCAATATAAAGTTAGATTTAGAAACGTGCACCCAACTCAGAAAAAAAATCTATGATGAAAAAATGTACTTGCATGGTGTCAAAACTTTTGTCTAGTAATCTCTTTGTCTAGTATCTTTACGAAATATAATCAAAACTTTAAGAAAAATAGCGGAAAGACAACCTGCTTGATCCTGACTGACTATGTAAAATGTCTGTGTTACATTTAACCCAGCGTTAGGTTGTGCCCCGCGCTCCCCTACATATGTAAGTGCACATCACATATATGAAATATTAAACATATTTAACATATTAAACCAATGAAGTGGTTGAGGCGAGGCATTGAAAAGAAGGATTTGTGATTTCAGATGGAAGCTGGAAGCTGGAAAGTCTTTTCAAAGTTTATTTTTTTTAAAGAAATGAATACTATTATTCTGCAAGGATGAATTCAATTACAAAGCCCCTAAAGGGACATGAAGGAAGGAAATATGAGAAAATTATTTGTCAATGCCTTTGCGTCCTCTTGCAAATATTTTGTGTTCGCTTGCTAAAACGTTTCTCGGGAACCCAAACATTTGCGAGGTGCTCTGTATTACACTGATTAAAAGTGACGGTAAAGACATTTTTAATGTTACAAATGATTTCTATTTTTTTTAAATACTGTAAATACTGACTTTAAACACTTTCCACACAGAGTTTCCACTTATTACTGTGTGGAATGGCAAAAGTGTGTATATGTATCACACAGTGGCATCCAGCAAAAGTCACAATGCAGTATACATTGTGCTACTACACACACACACACACATAGATTTGGGGAACAGCAGGATTAGGGCACTTGGGTGGTTGTTATCTCTTTATAGAGGCACAGTTAGTCTCATGACCAATCTAGAGCGCTTCGATTCCTCCACTGTTTGCATTATCTGATCTATGACATCACCAGGTCCACTTGCATACCTGTGCTGTCATTGGCTGGTTCTGCTGAATTTGCTGACCAGATGCAAAGATCACAGCCGGTGACATCATCAGCTGGAGCTCAACCAAATAATGGTGACACTTACAAAGAAAAGAAAACATCCTACTCAATACCACACACACACACACACACACACACACACACACACACACACACACACACACACGTTTGTTTCATTTTATTACTGAGGACATTGCATAGGCTTTCACTTCCAGACTTGATATTTTCTATGGCCTAACACAAACCCTACCCCTATAAACCTGCCAAGAAATATGTGCTAGAATTAAAAACGTGTTTAGTCTGATTTAACTAGTGAGGAGTAGTAAAATGTCCTCACAAGTTGGTTGTTATAATATTTCTCGATATAAGTGATTTATTTGGCCCTCACAACTATTACCAAACATGTACACAAATGTGTACACAAACATATTGAGTTTTATGTTTTATGGGGACTTTCCATAGATATTGTGATTTTTTTTATACTGTATTTTCTGTCCATTAAACCTACCCACCACAGAAAGGTTTCTGCATTTGTACAAACATTAGTTAATAATTTATAGGCTGTTTTTCTCACGGGGACCAAAAAAGTCCCCATAAATTTTGTTGGTTATTTATGAGAGAAAGTGTTGAATACTAGTTGAATACACCACCGACCCCAAATCTTACACTTGTGTGAATATTCTTAAAGAAACAGTTTACTCCAAAATGTATTTTTTTTTTTACACCCCAATATTGCCCAAACCTGTATGACATTCTTTCACAAAAGCACAAAACAAATTAATCCTGGTACAAATTAATGCTTTTCTTTGTTCAACGAGCAGTTCGTGGGTTGAAGCCCTTATTTTTTTATCTTTTAGAGAGCACGAGATTGATGCATTTAACCTTAAAATGTCCAAAATTTTCTTGCGGGGAGCATGCCCCCGAACCACTCTAGAGGCACAAAGTCCACCCAACATAGTTTTAGACATTCCTATGGGAAAGAATGACCATTTATGAACTTTATTTCAGCATAGTACAACAAAGTTCCTTTTAAATCAGTAAAACTGTAAATGCTATCGGCTATTAAAATCGATGCCGGCGACGAGGGCCGGTGGTCTACGAAATTTCCCGGTAGATTTTTCTGGTCCCACTCCGCCCCTGACATATTGTGTCTTTTGTGCTCTCAAGTTCGCTATTTCAAATGTATGCGTGGCAGAGCGTTTTTCCAACTTCAACTTTTCAGAATGCCGCAAGCGCATCGTATTTCATGTGACAAGAACCAACCACAATTGAAAGCTCAGTAAACATGAAGGATCTTGTTTTTCTCTTCTCCATAAATAAATCTTGTAGCAGAGTTACAGCAAGCGTTTTTCGATGGTGAAAATCTATTAGCTACTAAAACTTCTTTGTCGTTGTGTTGTAGAGTGCAGGACATGGATGCTTAGCAACGACAGACGCCACGAGAAAGTCGGACCAAATTTTACTATTAAATAATAAAAGATAAGTTAATGTGCATTATATGTAAATGTTAAGTTTTTTTTTTGTACTCATTATTTTTATAAAAGTGATTTAAAGGCTGAAGTATAGGAGGTTTTTCTTTTTATAACAATTTTTTTGTGAAAAAACGATTTAAAGGCTGAAATATGTGAGGTTTGTCTTTTTATAACACTTTTTTTGTGAAAAAACGATTTAAAGGCTGAAATATGTGAGGTTTTTCTTTTTATAACAACCTTTTTTGTGTGAAAAATATTTAAAGGCTGAAATATGTGGGCTTTGTCTTTTTTATAAAACCTTTTTTTTTTTTTTGGTGTGAAAAATGATTTAAAGGCTGAAACATATTTACTATATGTGCCGAAGCGTGTTTCTTTACACGCTTAGAAAAGCTCACCATCCTAGGTCGAGTTACTCATGTAACTGTATTTAAAAAGGGAAACCGTGTTTGGTCGCTTCTCTGCTTGGGCCCATATTGAATGACCTGGGATCATTCAATATGAAAAAAAAATGGTGGAGTATCCCTTTAAAAAAAAGACTATACGATACGTCAGAAGACTTATACATATATATAGTCCTCTTTCTATCTATATATATAGCATTGTGTGAGGAACGAAGCCAAATTAAGTAGTTGTTCAATTACAAAAATAAAATGTCAATTCCTCATTTTAATCTCTGATTAAACCGTTTCTAAATTCCAGATGGACTTCTCAAACAGTTTAACTTTCCCTTCCTTTTCTTTGTAGTATCACATTGTCTTTCTGTCTGTCTGGATAGTTCTGTCTAGTTCTTCTTTTGTTATTTTCCATCGGTTCTTCTTCAGCTTGTAAAGAGATAGTATTCCTCACTCCTATGGCCTCAAGATGCGTGGTGCGATGCAAGATGCGATGCATCCCACGCTGGAAACCTATACATTGCGCATTGATTTAAAAAATAAATACATACCGCTCAAAAATTTGGGGCCAGTAATGTTTTCTTTTTTGATTGAAAGCATTTTTTTTCTAACCCCAAACTTTTGAACAATGTAATGTATTGCCAACATTTAGTCTGATATGACCCAGTGCACTTTTTAACACTTAACAGGGCAATTCACACATTCTTGATTACCATCTGCACTATTCTTTAATGATTGCTTTATACGTATGTGTTAGCTCTTTAAATTGTGTGTGAGAACATTTCACACCGATGCATGGCGCATTATCATATGTAACTTTAAAAACCCTTTTGGGACCTTTGCATTCTGGTCCATTTCATTGTTTACTTTTAAAACTATTATCAGTTGATGTTTTGCAATATTTCTTTTAAAGAAGCCCTATTATGTATTTTTGCAAGCTCTTGATTTAGTTTTTTGTGTCTACAATAATATATTTTCATAATTAAATGTTCAAAAACACCTTATTTTTCTTATATTTTGCAGCTCCTTTCTTCCCAGTCTGTCAGTAATGCTCAGTCCTGTCTCTCCGAAGCCCCTCCTTCTGAAAAGCTCAATGTGCTCTGATTGGTCGGCTGGATCACTGTGTCATGATTGGTCAAGTGCTTCAAGCGTGTTTTGGGAAATGCCACACTCCTTTTCCATAACCGTGAGTTTCAACACACTACTAACTATCTCAACTAGGCCACGCACCTTTATGTTGCGTATTAATTATTTAAATGAGGAGGTATTGTGATGTGTTCGTTTACGAAAGAAAACTGAGGCGTTTAAGGGAGTTCAGAAACACTGACACTGATATAGAGAAGAACTCCCACTGCAGGGACTTTACACACCTTTATTAAGCTCAAAAAGCACATGTAAAAAAAAAAACATGTAAAAATAGCATAATAGGTCTTCTTTAAAATGATTGTTCCTGTTTTGTTTTTTAATAATATGCCTCTGGTAATATATCCTTCCGCATGTCAGAGGACGCTCAGCATGAAATAACCCAGAGGCTCCAATAGGGAATGCCTGCTACACACTTCATTGTGTGGTAATATAAACACAATGTGGTTTTGTATCTGCATTCTAACAGACTTAATTGGCTGAGCGTGTGTGTACCTGTGTGTGAGGTTGTGGAAGCGGTGCAGGTGTTTCAGAGCAAAGCTTTCCCACGGTGACACAAAGCTTGGCTGATACGTTGCGACAGCACGGCCCAGTTACCCTCAGCAAGGAATTTGTGTAAATAAATAATGTTCAGTCATTTTTAAACATGGGCATGTCATCGTGCAACGCACCAGAAGATGAAGTCTGTGTCAGCCGAAGGCTTCAGGCACTGAGCAAACTGGGTCTTTGAGGCTCTGCCAGAAAAACTGGCATTCACATGGCACTTTCACTTCTTCTTTCTGTTTGATGCTGATACAGCAACCCCAGAAAACTATTTGAAGCATTGTTTCGATGCTGCTTTGAATAAACAGGAAAATAACAATCTAGTTGCAAAGTTCAAATATTTCAGCTCAATAGAAGACATAGTGACATTACCCAGAGAGCAACATGGTGTTGGATCTAGGGCCTGACAGCTGTTGCTGGGGTAATCAGCTCAGTTTGGATCAATGTTGGTTCAGTTTAGTTCAATACCAATGTCAGTGTTGCGCTGTTCTTCATCAGTTATGAAACAAGCTCTATAGAGGATAATAGGGCTGTGAATCTTTGAGTAGACAGCAAATCGAATTCGGATTCACGATTCATAGGTTTTCGATTCGAATTCAAGAACGATTTGTGCAAATTCAGAACGATTCAATTCAATGCGATTCACATCCAAATTCGATGCGATTCGATTAATTTGATTCGATTCTTAATTTTTTATATGCATTATAGTATTATTTCAATGCTTCACCCAATGGGTCTTTGTCTAGGGTTTAGAATTACACAGCGGCCTTCTGGGGTCAGATAGTGGGGATTTTGTCCATTGTTAATGTTAGTTCATGTTGGCTTTTAATTTGAATAAATATATTATTATAAAAAAAAATTAAATGGCCTACAAATTAGCATTTGTAGAAACCTAAGTAGCCAATTTTTGAAAAAGGCTTTTAAAGTATTGCATTTAAATGACTACATGCACAAATTAATGGAGACGTTTTCATCAGTTTCATTTTGCATCCTCTCAGTGCACTCGTTAACATCGCGCTCGGTCCCATAGCTCTCATGTACAGATTTTTGAGCAGTCCATGATTGAGCTCTCCAGCTCTCTCTGAGAAAGCAATAGTTTTAAGGGCAAACCGCTCAAGCCATTGATAAAGCTGCCATGCCATTGCGTGGAATAAAACGCTTTCATTGCGTGGAAACGTCGCAGTTATTTCTTTAAGATAAGATTTTACTGAAATGGGCCACTCACTGATGATGGCTTAGGCCGAAAGCGCGTCTGTGTGGACATGGGAAATAAATATTCATGAGATTTAACTTGAGAGTGCGGTTTTTCATATTTATTTTTTGATTACTGAAATGGGCCATACCATTGACATTACCCGTCCTGAGCTGTGAAGTAAAAGCCCACTTTATTTGAAGGCGCGCATTTATTACATGGAAAAACTCTCCGTACACGCAAGCTGGTCTCTCGCTCGCTTTCCCTCTCTGCCGAGTGCGTGCACGCGCATTTGAGGTGCGCGTTTATATATATATATATATATATATATATATATATATATATATATATATATATATATAAATAAATAAATTGTTTAAAAATGCCGCAGCTCTCATTTACAGTTTGGTTTAATTTGCAATAAATTAATTAAATTGATATTATGAATTAAATAATATCTAATGCAGTGACATTCATGTATTTTTAGGTATTAAGATTTTGGTGCTACTAAAATTGCTTTTGTGGCCATTTTCTGGGTCTTTGCCTTATGAAAATGATTAGGTGTGTTTAAAGCATGGCAGTAGCAGTAGGATTGTGGGATTGTATATTTGACCTGTCAGTCATGACCCTGATGATGTTTTCTGCAGACAGCGGAGAGAGTGATGGAGGAGTGTGTAGGAATGCAGGACTGTGCTGCATCTGCGCTGGATGAGACTCTGACGAGTGTTTATCTGGCCCTGCTGGTATCAGAGATAAACTCAACAGTCTGTCAACCACAGACACTACAGGAACTGGTGAGAATGCCACACACACACACACAGCAACTGTTTTCATCTTTGATAATAATTATAAAAAAATGATTCTATGGCAGCAAATCAGCAAATTAGACTGATTTCTGAAGGATCACGTGACACTGAAGACTGGAGACGATGAAAAATTTTGCTTTGCTTCCCTAATTTATATAATCAAGTGCAAAAATATGTAAAATGTTGGGTAAAATTTGGACAAACCCAAATGTTGGGTTAAAAATGCAATTAAAAAATGTACAGTTGAAAGAGAAAGTTGAAGTTGGGTTAAAATTTGAAATTAAATTTTTAACCCAACATTTGGGTTTGTCCATGTTTTACCCAAATTTGGGATCAAACAACCCAGCATTGTTCAGAGTGTAGTAAAGGAAATAGTTAAGATATTTGATTATAGTTTCAGTTCACTCATCTGCATGCGCATTATCATGTGACATAAAAAAAAAAAACATCGATGCAGCATTTCTGTCTCTAGCATGTGCTGGAAAAGCTTGAAAGCCGCTGGACTAGCATCATGTGTCGCTACGTGTAAGTTAGTCACTGTCCAACACTGAGCCTCACTAACTCAAGAGCTTCACCAGATTAATCTGCCTCGTCCCATGCTGTCAGAAACTGGGACAGATTCATGTTCAAAAGGACTCGCATGCATAGCATCAGGACACAGATACTTCTGCTTTTTCTTTCAGAGCGTGTTTATGCTGAATCGCGGTTCCTTAAACACACACTCAAGTGAACTGCGCACTTCACCGGCCCTTACATGGTTCTCACTGAGCCGGAGCTGTCCGAGTGCTGTCGCGTGTTTTCACTCCGTTTGCTGAATAGCTCATTATATTTCATTCTGAATCCTCCCTGTATCTGTCCTGAAATATCTTTCATTACTCTTCTAGTATTTTCCTTCCTTCTAGTCAGTGATGGCCCTACAGTAGTTGTAGACGCGTATCCCACATTGCAATGCACTCTACTTTATTTACAACTGTGACAAATGATCCAGAAGCAACATCCTCTGTGGAATAATTTGTCCACACAAAATTGATATACTATTGGAAAATATTTCCAAAGTGATGACGCCATTTATATACAATATCATGAGGTCATGTGACAACAACATTACTGTTTCGTGTTTACAGTTGCATAATGCTGAATTTTGCAAAGTAGCAGGAAGTACACCTATGAAACAGAAATGCACTTAGTTGTATTAAATGTACATTTGCAGTAGATAATATATTTCAAAAGTGTACTTAAAGGGATAGTTCACCCCAAAATGATCATCATTTACTCACCCTTAAAGGGATAGGTCAACCTCAAATGATAATTTACTCACCCTTAAAGGGATAGTTCACCCCCAAATTATCATTTACTCACCCTTAAAGGGATAGTTCACCCCAAATGATCATTTACTCACCCTTAAAGGGATAGTTCACCCCCAAATGATCATTTACTCACCCTTAAAGGGATAGTTCACCCCAAATGATCATTTACTCACCCTTAAAGGGATAGTTCACCCCCAAATGATCATTTACTCACCCTTAAAGGGATAGTTCACCCCAAATGATCATTTACTCACCCTTAAAGGGATAGTTCACCCCAAAATGATCATTTACTCACTCTTAAAGGGATAGTTCACCCCCAAATGATCATTTACTCACCCTTAAAGGGATAGTTCACCCCCAAATGATTGTCATTTACTCACCGTTAAAGGGATAGTTCACCCCAAAATTATCATTTACTCACCCTTAAAGGGATAGTTCACCCCAAAATGATAATTTATTCACCCTTAAAGGGATAGTTCACCCCCAAATGATCATTTACTCACCCTTAAAGGGATAGTTCACCCCCAAATGATCATTTACTCACCCTTAAAGGGATAGTTCACCCAAAAATGATTGTCATTTACTCACTATTAAAGGAATAGTTCACCCAAATATGATCATTTACTCACTCTTAAAGCGATAGTTCACCCAAAAAAGATTGTCATTTACTGACTCTTAAAGGGATAGTTCACCCCAAATGATCATTTACTCACCCTTAAAGGGATAGTTCCCCCAAAATGATCATTTACTCACCCTTAAAGGGATAGTTCACCCCAAATGATCATTTACTCACCCTTAAAGGGATAGTTCACCCCCAAATGATCATTTACTCACCGTTAAAGGGATAGTTCACCCCAAAATGATCATTTACTCACTCTTAAAGAGATAGTTCACCCCCAAATGATCATTTACTCACCCTTAAAGGGATAGTTCACCCCCAAATGATTGTCATTTACTCACCGTTAAAGGGATAGTTCACCCCAAAATTATCATTTACTCACCCTTAAAGGGATAGTTCACCCCAAAATGATAATTTATTCACCCTTAAAGGGATAGTTCACCCCCAAATGATCATTTACTCACCCTTAAAGGGATAGTTCACCCCCAAATGATTGTCATTTACTCACCGTTAAAGGGATAGTTCACCCAAAATTATCATTTACTCACCCTTAAAGGGATAGTTCACCCCAAAATGATAATTTATTCACCCTTAAAGGGATAGTTCACCCCAAAATGATAATTTACTCACCCTTAAAGGGATAGTTCACCCCCAAATGATCATTTACTCACCCTTAAAGGGATAGTTCACCCAAAAATGATTGTCATTTACTCACTATTAAAGGAATAGTTCACCCAAATATGATCATTTACTCACTCTTAAAGCGATAGTTCACCCAAAAAAGATTGTCATTTACTGACTCTTAAAGGGATAGTTCACCCCCAAATGATTGTCATTTACTCACTCTTAAAGGGTTAGTTCACCCGAAAATGAAAATTCTGTCAGTATTTACTCACCCTCATGTTGTTCCAAACCTCTATGTGTTTATTTGTTCTGCTGAACACAAAGGAAGAAATTTGGAAGAATGTTTTAATCAAACAGATCTCAATCCCCATTGACAACCATAGTATGTATATTTTTCCTACTATGGTAGTCATTATGTCTCGTTCTCACAGGGGTATGGTAGTATACTGTCTCTGCAGTGTTCAGTGAGTACAGTAACAGTGCTTCTCGCCTCTCTCTCTCTCTTTGATGCTCTTCTCATGTTTGTCTTCAGACTTCATGATTCCTTCCACTTCCCCTGGCGCTACTCAAATCCCTCTGCACTTTAACAGGAAATGCACTGCTGTAGTAAATCACTCAACACACAGCCCAACTCTGCTCTGTGCCAGATCTGTGTGTGTGTGTGTGTGCGGATGGAGAATTCTTGATCAGTCCATCCCAGTCCCTCAGACCGCATGGAAACTAGTTTCACCACTGACAGCATTATTTGGCCATTATTTCATGGAGCCTGAGAATTAAACAATCCCTGTTATTCCTCGTCTTCCTGACCATTAGACTTCGCTGTGGTGTGATATAAAGCACATGAGCACTGGTTTACATCTAACATCCACTTCCAGTGAACTTTGCACAGCATTTAATACAGGTGACTCAAACGTTTTGTCATCCGAATCAATCAAACCATGCATATTTTGTATCTGATGTCATTACCTGTGTTACCGCGATCGAAGCGAGTACCCGCGTAAGGTGTGTATTGGACCATCTGCCTCCTCCTGGTGCAACACACACACTAACAGCTGCTCACGGCACCACTGACTGCTCTAATGTCCAGAGAGACAAACACACATGCAGCTGGAGACTCACACACACACTGCTGTCTTGAAAATCTAGAGTAAAATAAAGATAAAGTGTGTTTTGAGTTTACGTGAAATGCATATTCATATAAAATGGGATTCATAGACTGTATATATTATATTTTATTTTACATTATTATATTACTATAAATTTATTTTATATTACTACACATTTATTAATATTAAATTAATATGTATAATATATATATTGTAATATATTTTTCCATGAGATATATTACTGTAAAGCATATTTATTTAATTGAATTAATATATATGTAATATTTTGCATTCATTAAAAATATATATATATTTTAATTTTCTAAATATCTAAAAAATATTTATACACAACTATTCAAATGTTTAGGTCTATGCAAAAATACAGTAAAAAACAGTGAATACTATTGTGAAATATTATTACAATTTAAAATATCTGTATAATATTTAAGTATATTTTGAAATGTAATTTATTCCTGTGATCAAAGCTGTATTTTCAGCATCCTTACTCCAGTCTTCAGTGTCACGTGATCCTTCAGAAATCTCTCTAAAATGATGACTTGCTGTTCAATATTTTTTTGTGCGTTGAAATTCCATGATTTTTTGATGAGTAAAAACAGCATTTGCAAAATACATATTTTGTAACGTTAAATATCCCTTCAGGCACTGTTGACCAATGCATCTTTAATCAATAAAAGTACTAATTTCTTTCAATATTTAAATTTTTGTATAAAATATGTTTATATTCAAAATGTTATATATTAAGTAATTAAGCAATTAAAATGACTTTAAAAACATCACAGAAGCACACATCACTTGTCATAAGTCTCACATAGAAGAGTTTATACATTACAGCTAAATAATGCCTGTCACTAAATCCATTTCTCTTTACAGTGACAGAGTCTGCCAGCATCCATCAGTGTGTATTCCTCATCATTCACACCACAGCACTGGGTGAGTAACAGAATTTATAATGGGCCATTATTCTTCCTACAGATCAATACGAGATTCATCATGAGATACAAGATCATCACGGCAGCTCTACAGTCTCCTTTAGCCATAAATAAAGTTCACACACATGATCTCTAGGGTCCTCTCTTTTCTACTTCAATGTCAAATGGATGGACCCCATGTGGGTAGTATTGGTTCTGTATCCCACAATGCATCAGCTATAACCGCCTACAGTCAGACAGTAAGTGGCCATCCAAACCTTCCAATGGGATACACACACATGCACAGTCAATACACCTCAATATAGCCCACATCCTCAACTCAGAGCATGAAGAAAGAAGAGACGTTCTGCGGAAAACAGAGAATCTATTGTGTTATTTCCTCCTCATTCACGAACACGCCCCTGACAGTTGTTCAGTTCATTCACACTCATTCAGCGTCACTCGTTCAGACAGAAAACACTGACTTGTTCACTGAAAGCATATTCTTTAAGTAACGCCATCTTCACAGCACACTATAATTACAGTTGTTCATGTTACAGTCAGGCTGAAAGGCAGGAAAAAGGCACCAAAAATAGTCACGCACACACTCCACAAAGGAGGCATTTATGGGTCCTGCTTATGACATATTACTAACTATGGAAGGCCATTTCTGCCACATTCTTTAGATAAAAAGAACTAAACGGCCTCCGAAACTCATCGGACAAAAATGCCATGTTCTCCGAGCGGCTCCAGCTTCTAAAGATGCACAACATGGCTGAATCCGAAATCGCCTCTAAACCCTCAACCACTATTCACTACGTTAGTCACTAAAAATTTTGTTGGTTTAACTTAAAAAAGTAAGTAACCTGGTTGCCTTCATTTTAAGTTCACTGAAATTGAAAAATTTAGTTAATACAATGAAGGAGATTGACTTAATCATCAGAAACTCAAAATATTATGTTATATGAACTACAAAAATTATTTAAGTTGATTTGACAATAGAAAAAAATTTGTGATTACAAATCACGAAAATATTTGTTTTTACAGTGTAGCTTTGTAGGACTACTTTATTATGATAATTGGTCGAAAGATAAATCTGATAGAACTGATTTGATAGAACAAATAGAACTGAATGAAGAATAATATGTTGATAATTTATCATAATACAGTATATGAAAATCTTGATATTTAATATTTGAATTAAGGCCTATTTTCTCTCCAATTTTGTGTTACTTTACTTATTTATTTATTTTTAAATATTGAATTTAATCAAAAACTATTTCCAGAATATCCAGTTTCGAGTCCAAAAATTTTCATTTCAGTAACCCCCCCCCCCCCCCTAAAAAACATGATATATTATGATATGAAAAGTGCCTCATAAGTTAGATTTTTTTTATGTCATATCTACAACTTAAATGTCATAATTATGACTCAGGGTGTCATCATTTTTTATGTCACAAATATGACTTTATGGCAAAATTATAATGTAATAATTATGACTTTCAACTGGTGATTGCCATTATTTTGACTTCTCATTTAATTAATATTCTTTTCATAATTTTAAGTTTTAAATCTCATACTTTTGACTTTTCATCGTAATTATAAATGAGTGTTTATTTAAAAAATAAGAGACTAAACTAAAATTACAATTTAGTTTAACTTATCTCATAATAATGGTTTGTCATGATGTTTCATTTTTGTGTAGTATGTCATTTTACATTTTCATTCCATAAATACGACTTTCACTGTGACTAATGACTCATTTTTATCTCAAATGCATGATTTACCAACTCATTTTTTCCTTATGAGATTATGAGAAATGATGAGATTTTATTGTTAAACCATAATATAGTATATACTATATGGTATATACATACTTTGTCATAATTATTATTTTCCAAAGCACGTGGCAGAAATGGCCTTTCATAGTTTTTTTTCTTATTTGGCTTTTAAAATAAATAAATACAAATGAGAAAGTATTAAAATAAATGAGTTTTTGCTCCCTGAGTGTATGAATGTCACTCTCTCTCTCTCTCTTTACATGTATATGTAATGTTTAAATGTATATTCTTCAATAATACATTCCACAGTGGAATGACGTGAGGGTAAATATTTAGTTATCTGGGTGAACACTTCTTTAGAGGACGCCCACTCTTTGATTACTCTCTGACGGAGACCGACTCTTGCGTTCGGTTGCTGTCTTTAATAGCAGCTCAAACAGACGTTTGTTTTACACCTCTCTTTCGCCTCTCTTTCCTGTTTTTTTTTCTTCTTCTCTGTATCTGTTCCACCCAGAGTGTGTGTCTGCGAGGCGGCATGCTGCCAGATCTCACAGCTGCCAGAGAGAGAGAGAGAGTGAGAGAGAGAGAGTAAAGCACCGCACAGCTGGAATGCAGTCAACAGTCGCCTGTGACGTCACAGCCAGGGAATCTGCAAGAAAGCTTCAGCCGGACCAGCCCTTCACTCTTTTCAGTGTAAACACACCGTAAACACAGCCAGAGAGTCCTCGACAGTTCAAATCTCACTTTACACTCTCAAAAACAGTCGAATATCTCCTTCATGAGCATGTGCGGTAGCAGCTCCTCTGTTATAACTTTATTCCATATTCCATCTCATCCTGGTCGCAAATCCATGCATTTAACCGATGCACTTAATGACGAAATATATTAGTACTGTCATTTTCACCATTGATAATGTCACCATTAAAACTTGGCGAATCACACCCGAGATATTTGCATAATTCTGAACGGCTTTGATGTCTGTCTTTGTAGAGTTCTGTGGTGACGTGCAGGTCCATCTTCGAAGGCTACTATCTTTCTCTCTGCGTCCATCTAGGGTCTGGAAGTGAACTGTAGTGGAAAATCCTCTGTGTTGTTATGACAGATCTTACAGATGTTCATGCTCCACTTTTACATGCAGCAACTCTTCATCGTGAGCACGTCCTGTCAGGCTCTGGGAACTACTTTTATGGCTCTTTCATGGAGTTTTTGGTTCTTGTTTGACAGCAACTGAAAGTGTGAACGGTCACTGTTTAAACGTGAGAAGAATGTGCATTCCTAATGAAAATGTCTCCTTTTGTGTTCCACAGAAAACATTCAAGGCACAAGAGTGTAAAGGTGAGTTCATGAACAGTTCCTTTAACTGTATATTTCAAATCATTCTCTATGCCGACTGCTTTAAAAAATGACAAAAACACATTTAGTGATCAAATTATTGTGGAAGCTTGTTTCCGCTTTGGAATAAAACTATTAAAGATAATTGCGACTTTCTGTCTGACAATTCTGAACTTTTTTCGCAATTGTGAGTTTAATCTTGCAATTCTGAGTTTAAAACTCACAATTCTGACTTTTTTCTCGCAATTGCGACTTTATAAAACTAAAATCTGACAAAAAAAATTCAGAATTGAATACAACAGAATTGTAAATTACACAGTACACAAATACAGTACACAAATAGAGTAGCTACACGAATAGAGTGCACAAATAGAGAACACAAATACAGTACACGAATAGAGTGCACGAATAGAGAACACAAATAGAGTGCACAAATAGAGAACACAAATACAGTACACGAATAGAGTGCACGAATAGAGAACACAAATAGGCCACGGGAGTTCACATCATCCTGGTTCCCTCAACAAAAAGCCAAAAGGAATTTTCCATAAGCTTTTGGCTTATGATTCCAACACATTCAAGATAGTTTTCAGAAATAAACACAACTGTTATGAACTTTAAAGCCTTTAGAATTGGCAGAAGTAAAAAGCTAAAGTTCAGGCGCTAAATGAACTACATCAGTGTCAGCATCTCCAGCACTAGAAGTTTCCAACTCTTTCAATCTTTATTTTAAATCTACAGCAAAGTTGGGGTTAGAATAGTTTGCTAGGGTGAGTATAAACATGACAAGGCTGTTATAGTGGACCAGTGAGTATTATTTTATTATTATATAGTTTATTTTATGACTTTTGACTGATTTCTGATGATAGTCCACAATGAAATTTCGATATGATTTATATGACTTTATTTCAATAGTCCACTTTAGACATTCTTATGAGTAACTTTGCAACTACATGTCAGCTAACGCTCATTAATTTGCAACTACATGTCAGCTAACTCTCAATAGAGACTGTTAGAGTTCGTGTTAGTAGAATAAAATGACATGAACTTGCAAATTGTCTTTTAGAGGGCATCAGAATTAAGTGTTAGCAGATTTCAAGCAGACAATACTCTAATGATTGACATGTAGTTGCAAACTTGCTTCTAGTTCGAAATAAAGTGTTATGGATGAGTTTAGCATGATGATGTTACATGTCCCCAACAACCTCTGTAGTCCCATTTAGCCACGTGTTCGTTTATTAACCCCCTCAGACCTGAATTATGTTTCAAGTTTCTGAAAAATATAAAAGTACATTTTCCCAGCTCATGAGGCTTCTATAAATGAAAACAAATGAATTTTTTTTTATATATAATTGCTTTCATTGTGATTTTTTTTTTGTCCATTCCAATGGACATCAGGTCAAAACAGGTGTACTTCCCAAAAATGTACCAACATGAAATAAATTAATAAACATAAAATTTGTTGGTCTATACTTTAAGCTTTTTCTCAAGGTCAAAAAAATTCCAGCAGTATACCATTTCAACTATAATTTTGAGGTTTTTGTTTTACAGATTGCACATTGTTTGTAACAAACTAAATATCTTCGAATCAATCAATCTGGTCATATTAGAGTCATTTTCTGTGTGCATCTTTCTTTTTTAGAACAAAAACTTGAACATTATAACATTACAACTTTAATCGTAAGTTTTTTCCTTTATATATTGCACATTTGTTTATTCATAACAAAACATGAAAAAAATGGGTCTAGAGCCTCCATTTTTGCTCTCAGGTCTAAGTCTCATGGCCCTCTATCAGAATCCAGAGTTTCAAGAAGATTAGAGAAACTTAATTTTTTGCACCCCCAAAAAAAACAACATAGTGGTACCCCTGTCGTTTTTTTTTGTGCAAAAAAATAAGTTTCTCCAATCTTCTTGAAACTCTGGATTCTGATTGAGGGCCATGGGACTAAGACCTGAGTGCAAAAATGGAGGCTCTAGACCCTTCCAGAGCTGAGATATTGAGATATTTATGACATGGCTGAGATATCTAAGCCATGTCATAAATATCTCATAAATATCTCAGCTCTGGAAGGGTCTAGAGCCTCCATTTTTGCACTCAGGTCTTAGTCCCATGGCCCTCAATCAGAATCCAGAGTTTCAAGAAGATTGGAGAAACTTTTTTTTCACACAAAAAAAAAATGACAGTGGTACCCCTTATGTTTTTTGTTTTTGGTGCGAATTTATTAAGTTTCTCCAATCTTCTCTGAAACTCTGGATTCTGATAGAGGGCCATGGGACTTAGACCTGAGTGCAAAAATGGAGGCTCTAGACCCTTCCAGAGCTGAGATATTGAGATATTTATGAGATGGCTCAATACATACTCAGATATTAAGCCATTATAAATATCTCATTATCTCAGCTCTGGAAGGGTCTAGAGCCTCCATTTTTGCACTCAGGTCTTAGTCCCATGGCCCTCTATCAGAATCCAGAGTTTCAAGAAGATTGGAGAAACTTTTTTTTGCTACAAAAAAAACGACAGTGGTACCCCTTATGTTTTTTTTTGGTGCAAAAAAGTTTCTCCAATCTTTTTGAAACGTCTCGGTTACTAGTGTAACCCTCGTTCCCTGAGTAGGGAACGGAGACGTTACGTCAGAAGTGACGGAGATTGGGGGTTTCGCATAGAAAGCCAATCCTCTTCGAGTATTTAACAACGAGCCAATGGCATGCGAATGCCTTGGGGCTGCGGAATTTGCATAGCGTACTCCGCCCCACCCTGTGGGTATAAAAGGAGGAAGTAACGCAACCGCAGTATGTCTTCGCTGAGGAGCCAAGACTGAACTAGGCGTCTACCCAGCGGTACAGCAGAAGTGGCAAGGAGACGTAACGTCTCCGTTCCCTACTCAGGGAACGAGGGTTACACTAGTAACCGAGACGTTCCCTATCGTAGTCACTTCGAGTTACGTCAGAAGTGACGGAGATTGGGGGTCAGTGCCATCACGCCAACTTCAAGCTGTCTTCCAGTGCCCTGCGAAAGACTGGACTCCTGCAAAATGACATAACCAGGAGCTCCTTCTTTAACACAGGAATACCAAGGTACACTGGGAAGCATATCCCGGGAGGAACATGCTACCAATGCCTACCGAAGGAGGACTTATGAACGCATGTGGCCACATAGGGACTACACATGGGGATCACTGGAGCGCCAACCGCAGGTGGCAAGAACTTAGCTCCAGGGGTGGCAGATGGCTTGCCAAGGGAAGACACATGCTCAGAGAGGCTTACAGTGGATAATACACATGAGACAGTTACCGTAGGGAACCGTGCACATGGATGCACCTAGCCGGCACCATAGCAACACGCAGTGGTGCCCGCATCATGAGTGCTGGAGGACTCAGGGCTTCATGGAAGACTCAACTGAGAAATAACGCACTTATCCAGTCAGAGAGTGGAATGGCGAGCAAGCGAAGACACTAAGCGGGTCCAGTACTGGCGGAAGCGAGTACGTGAGAGGACACCGGCTCAATTCGCAGATTATAAAATCTGGCGAAGGTGTTAGGTGTCGCCCAGCCTGCAGCTCTGCAGATGTCTGTTAGCGAGGCGCCATGCGCTAGAGCCCAAGAGGAAGCCACACTCCGAGTGGAGTGGGCCGTCACACCAAGGGGGCACGGTCGGCCTTGCTGCTGGTAAGACAAAACAATGGCATCCACTAACCAGTGGGACAGCCGTTGCTTTGAGAGAGCCCTTCCCTTCTGGCTCCCCCCATGACAGACAAAGAGCTGTTCTGAGGTCCTGAAACACTGCGTTCTGTCAACGTAAGTGCGGAGAGCACGTACTGGACAGAGCAGTGTCAAGGCTGGGTCTGCCTCCTCCAGGGGCAGCGCTTGCAGGGTCACCACCTGGTCCCGGAAGGGAGTGGTGGGAACCTTGGGCACATATCCCGGCCGGGGTCTCAAGACTACGTGAGAGTAAGCCGGCCCGAACTCCAGGCACGCTTCGTCAACGGAAAATGCCTGCAGGTCCCCTACCCTCTTGATGGAGGCCAGTGCAACCAGGAGTGCTGTCTTCATAGACAGAAACTTTAACTCTACCGATTGCAAAGGCTCAAAGGGAGGCCTCTGCAGAGCACTTAGAACTACTGCGAGGTCCCAAGAGGGAACGAGGGGAGAGCGAGGCGGATTTAGTCGCCTCGCTCCCCTCAGGAACCTGATGACCAGGTCGTGCTTGCCGAGGGACTTACCTTCCACTGCAACATGAGAGGCGGCAATGGCCGCGACGTAAACTTTAAGGGTGGAGGGCGACAGCCTACGCTCCAACCCTTCCTGCAGGAACGACAGCACGACTCTGATCGGACATATCCGGGGGTCTCTCGCGAGAAGAGCACCAATTGACGAAGAGGTTCCACTTCAACGCATAGAGGCGTCTGGTAGATGACGCCCTAGCGGAAGTGATGGTTGCCGCCACCGCAGGTGGCAGCGAACTCAAACCTGCCTCGTCCCGTCCAGGAGCCACACGTGCAGCCTCCACAGATCGGGACGAGGGTGCCACAGAGTGCCCCGTCTCTGAGTGAGTAAGTCTTGCCTCAGAGGGATAGGCCAAGGAGGTGCTGTCGCGAGGAGCATGAGTTCGGAGAACCACGTCTTGGTGGGCCAATAAGGGGCTACCAGCAAGACCTGCTCCTCGTCCTCCTTGATCTTGCACAACACCTGGCCTTCGAGAGAGACCGAAGAAACGGTCTGTGTCGAGGCAATATGGAGACATGAAAGTACGCGTCCTTCAGGTCGATCGCTGCAAACCAATCCTGTGGCTGCACGCATTCGAAAATGCGTTTGGCCGTGAGCATCTTGAACGGCATCCGATGAAGGGTGCGGTTCAAGACGCGTAGATCCAGGATCGGTCGTAACCCACCGGTCTTTTTGGGGACGATGAAGTAAGGGCTGTAGAAGCCGGACCTCACCTCGGCTGGAGGGACTGTCTCGATTGCACCCTTCGCCAGCAGGGTCGCAATCTCCGCTCTCATGACCGGGGCATTGCCACCGACCAAAGTCGAGCGAACTCCCCTGAAACGGGGAGGAGACCGTGCGAACTGAATCGCATAGCCGAATCTGATCGTTCTGATGACCCAGCGGGACAGGTCGGGGAGCTCTAACCATGCTCCCAGGAACTGAACCAGCGGGGTCATGCGAGATACAGACGTCCCCCGGAGGGGCAGCGAGGCAGAGCGACAGGCATGCGCCCAGGGGTTAACCCGGGCGGGTGCGTAGTCGAGCTCTGCTCCTCGACAGTCGAGACCAGGGAAGGACCAGCGTTCCACGGGGGTCTGTTCTGTCGAGGGTCTGGCGACTGTGTGCTCAGTGATGATGTCAAGTCTTTCTTTAACCATTTTAGGGTGCTGCTCACCCGTGGGTGAGCAGCGGGAGAACAAAGATTCTCCCCCGGCCCTCCACCGGGGGAAGGAGGGGGCCTGCTACCACCTCCCGAGAAAGACTCGACGCCAACACTGAGCAGCCCGTCTCAGGAACGCCGCTTGGCCTGGCGTTTAGCGGGGCGCGGATCCTGAGGGGGCTGTGACGCTCCTCTGCGGTCACCTCGACGACGCGGCCTGGGTGAAGGCTGCTGCTGTGGCCGCGTCGGAGGGAGGGGGGCCGCTGGAGGGCGTCCCTCGGCGGCGAGCAGGCTGAGGCGGCTGTGCCGACGGCTGGGTGGAGGCAGCAGCTGGCCGTCGGGGCAGGATGTGTTTAATCGCCTCGGTCTGCTTCTGAGCGGTCGAGAACTGCTGGGCAAAGTCCTCAACCGCACCGCCGAAAAGGCCAACCTGGGAAAGCGGGGCATCAAGCAGACGAGTCCGCTCGGCTTCGCGCACTTCCGCCAGGTTAAGCCATAGGTGGCGCTCCTGGACCACGCTGAGTGGCCATCACCTGACCCAGGGAGCGAGCGGCCACTTTGGTCGCCCGGAGAGCGAGGTCAGTGGCGGCTCGAAGTTCGTCAAACGAACCCTGGTCAGTCCCGCCCTCGGACATGTCTCTGAGCAGTTTGGCTTGGAAAACCTGCAAAGTGCTCATCGCATGTAGGGCGGAGGCTGCCTGTCCTGCTGCACTATAGGCGCGCGCCGCCATCGACGACGAGAACCTACAGGCTTTGGACGGGTGCTTGGGAGGCCCCCGGGAGGAGGCGCTCTGCGGACACAGTTGCATCGCAACAGAGCGCTCCACCGGAGGCAACCCCGCATACCCACGGGCAGCCGCGTCCACGAGGGGGAAAGGCGGGGGCTGACGGTCGGACACGGGAGGTCAAAGGAGCCTGCCATGTCTTCGTCAGCTCCGCATGCAACTCGGGGAAGAATGGTATTGGGGTTGGCTGTGGCCTTGCGGCGGCAGCTTTGCCCAAAAACCATTCATCCATCCGTGAGTGATCGGGGTGGGGCGGAGGGTTCCACTCCAACCCAATACTCACAGCGGCCCGAGAAAGCATGGCCGTCATCTCAGGATCAGACACAGGCGGCGCCGGCACTCCCGAGGGAGGCAACGCCGCCGTATCTTCACCCGAGGAATCGAGCCCACCTTGTGATGCTGTGATCGACATCACATCATCCTCTGGAGCGCCGAGCGAAGCAGAGGGTGCCTGCGAGGAGGCAGACGTCTGCAACGCCCCAGCGCTCGCTGGCTGCAACACTGTTGCGGTGGGTGTGGCCCGAGGAACTAGCGTCGGGGTATTATGCCACACTGTCACCGACAGATCACCCTGGCCGCGAACCAACGAGCTTCCCCGGGAAGAGGAAGCAGATCGGGGAACGGTGGCGGGGACTCTCACAGTAAGATCATTGAGTCTCGATCTCAGTGTTGAGATGGTCATATTCCCACAAAAGGAACATGACTCATCCACGAGGGCTGCTTTTGCATGACGAAGACCCAGACATACAACGCAGCGATCGTGACCATCAGAGGAGGACAGAAATCGACCACATCCAGAAGAACACGGGCGATTCATCTTTAAAAAGACGTGCCACGTGCAGCTCTTTTAGGAGAGGAGGAAATTCACTCTGCAGCGCTGAGGCGACCAGGGAGAAACGCAAAGTCTGGCAGACCACTGCACAGATCGCAGGCAATGCAGAATCCCGCTGGGTACCGCCGTCACACCAACACTGGAGAGGACGCTCGTCTCGAAGAGGCTTTGATCAGTGATAATGGCTTGTGGAGTGAAGAATGCTCTTGGCTCCGAAGCGAAAACATACTGCGGTTGCGTTACTTCCTCCTTTTTATACCCACAGGGTGGGGCGGAGTACGCTATGCAAATTCCGCAGCCCCAAGGCATTCGCATGCCATTGGCTCGTTGTTAAATACTCGAAGAGGATTGGCTTTCTATGCGAAACCCCCAATCTCCGTCACTTCTGACGTAACTCGAAGTGACTACGATATGGGAAAACAAATACTAGGGATTCTGATAGAGGGCCATGGGACTTAGACCTGAGTGCAAAAATGGAGGCTCTAGACCCTTCCAGAGCTGAGATATTGAGATATTTATAATGGGCTCGATGTCTCAGTATGTCACATAAATGTGTCATAAATGTCTCAATATCTCAGCTCTGGAAGGGTGCTGAGCGCTCCATTTTTGCACTCAGCGTCTAGTCCCATGGCCCTCTATCGAGGAATCCAGAGTTTCAAGAAGATTGGAGAAACTTTTTTTTTGCACCAAAAAAAAGAACCGGGGCACAGTGGTACTCCCCTATGTTTTTTTTTTTTGGTGCAAAGAACTCGTCCAATCTCCTTGAGACTCTGCGGATTCTGATTGAGGGCCATGGGACTTAAGACCTGAGTGCAAAAATGGAGAGGCTCTAGACCCCTCCAGCGCTCAAGAATATTGAGATTATTTATGAGATATTTATGACTTACTGAGATATTGAGCCATTATAAGTACTCAATATCTCAGCTCTGGAAGGGTCTTTGAGCCTCCATTTTGCACTCAGGTCAGTCCCACTGGCCTTCTCCTCGGGAATCCAAGTTTTGCAAGAGAAGATTGGAGAAACTTTTTTTTTGGCACCAAAAAAAAACGACAGTGGTTCCCCTTATGTTTTTTTTTTTTTTTGGTGCAAAAAAAAGTTTCTAGATATTCTTGAAACTCTGGAGTGATAGAGTGCCATGGGACTTAGACCTGAGTGCAAAAATGGAGGCTCTAGACCCTTCCCCAGAGCTGAGATATTGAGTATTTTATAATGGCCCTCAATCAGAATCCAGAGTTTCAAGAAGATCGGAGAAACTTTTGTTTCCGCACAAAAAAAACGTAAGGGGTACCACTGTCGTTTTTTTTTTTGTGTCAGAAATGAGTTTCTAATTTCTTGAAACTCTGGATTCTGATAGAGGGCCATGGGACTTAGATCTGAGTGCAAAAATGGAGGCTCTAGACCCTTCCAGAGCTGAGATATTGAGATCTCACATAGCATTTATGCCATTGTAAATATCTCAATATCTCAGCTCTGTATGCCATTATAAATATCTAAATATCTCAGCTCTGGAAGGGTCTAGAGCCTCCATTTTTGCACTCAGGTCTAGTCCCATGGCCCTCTATCAGAATCCAGAGTTTCAGAAATTGGAGAAACTTTTTTTTCGCACAAAAAAAAACATAAGGGGTACCACTGTCGTTTTTTTTTTTGAGGTCGAAATTTTGATTTTCTTGAAACTCTGGATTCTGATAGAGGGCCATGGGACTTAGATCTGAGTGCAAAAATGGAGGCTCTAGACCCTTCCAGAGCTGAGATATTGAGATATTTATAATGGCATACAGAGCTGAGATATTGAAATATTTACAATGGCATAAATGCTACGTGAAATCTCAATATCTCAGCTCTGGAAGGTCTAGAGCCTCCATTTTGCACTCAGATCTAAGTCCCATGGCCCTCTATCAGAATCCAGAGTTTCAAGAAAATCAAAATTTTGACCCGAAAAAAAAACGACAGTGGTACCCCTTACGTTTTTTTTTTTGAGATCAAAAGTTTTGATTTTCTTGAAACTCTGGATTCTGATAGAGGGCCATGGGACTTAGATCTGAGTGCAAAAATGGAGGCTCTAGACCCTTCCAGAGCTGAGATATTTAGATATTTATAATGGCATACAGAGCTCGAGATATTGAGATATTTACAATGGCATAAATGCTACGTGAAATCTCAATATCTCAGCTCTGGAAGGGTCTAGAGCCTCCATTTTTGCACTCAGATCTAAGTCACATGGCCTTCTATCAGAATCCAGAGTTTCAAGAAAATCAAAATTTTGACCCGAAAAAAAAAACGACAGTGGTACCCCTTACGTTTTTTTTTCGGGTCAAAATTTTGATTTTCTTGAAACTCTGGATTCTGATAGAGGGCCATGGGACTTAGATCTGAGTGCAAAAATGGAGGCTCTAGACCCTTCCAGAGCTGAGATATTTAGATATTTATAATGGCATACAGAGCTGAGATATTGAGATATTTACAATGGCATAAATGCTACGTGAGATCTCAATATCTCAGCTCTGGAAGGTCTAGAGCCTCCATTTTTGCACTCAGATCTAAGTCACATGGCCCTCTATCAGAATCCAGAGTTTCAGAGAAAATCAAAATTTTGACCCGAAAAAAAAAACGTAAGGGGTACCACTGTCGTTTTTTTTCGGGTCAAATTTTGATTTTCTTGAAACTCTGGATTCTGATAGAGGGCCATGGGACTTAGATCTGAGTGCAAAAATGGAGGCTCTAGACCCTTCCAGAGCTGAGATATTGAGATCTCACGTAGCATTTATGCCATTGTAAATATCTCAATATCTCAGCTCTGTATGCCATTATAAATATCTAAATATCTCAGCTCTGGAAAGGTCTAGAGCCTCCATTTTTGCACTCAGATCTAAGTCCCATGGCCCTCTATCAGAATCCAGAGTTTCAAGAAAATCAAAATTTTGACCCGAAAAAAAACGTACAGTGGTACCACTGTACGTTTTTTTTCGAGATCAAAATTTTGATTTTCTTGAAACTCTGGATTCTGATAGAGGGCCATGGGACTTAGATCTGAGTGCAAAAATGGAGGCTCTAGACAACGGCTTACAGAGCTGAGATATTGAGATATTTACAATGGCATAAATGCTACGTGAAATCTCAATATCTCAGCTCTGGAAGGGTCTGAGCCTCCATTTTTGCACTCAGATCTAAGTCCCATGGCCCTCTATCAGAATCCAGAGTTTCAAGAAAATCAAAATTTTGACCCGAAAAAAAAACGACAGTGGTACCCCTTACGTTTTTTTTTTCGAGGTCAAAATTTTGATTTTCTTGAAACTCTGGATTCTGATAGAGGGCCATGTGACTTAGATCTGAGTGCAAAAATGGAGGCTCTAGACCCTTCCAGAGCTGAGATATTGAGATCTCACAGTGGCATTTATAGCCATTGTAAATATCTGAGATATTCTCAGCTGGCATATATGCCATTATAAATATCTCAATATCTCAGCTCTGGAAGGGTCTAGAGCCTCCATTTTTGCACTCAGATCTAAGTCCCATGGCCCTCTATCAGAATCCAGAGTTTCAAGAAAATCAAAATTTTGACCCGAAAAAAAAACGTACAGTGGTACCCCTTACGTTTTTTTCGAGGTCAAAATTTTGATTTTCTTGAAACTCTGGATTCTGATAGAGGGCCATGGGACTTAGATCTGAGTGCAAAAATGGAGGCTCTAGACCCTTCCAGAGCTGAGATATTTAGATATTTATAATGGCATACAGAGCTGAGATATTGAGATATTTACAATGGCATAAATGCTACGTGAAATCTCAATATCTCAGCTCTGGAAGGTCTAGAGCCTCCATTTTTGCACTCAGATCTAAGTCCCATGGCCCTCTATCAGAATCCAGAGTTTCAAGAAAATCAAAATTTTGACCCGAAAAAAAAACGACAGTGGTACCCCTTACGTTTTTTTTTTCGGGTCAGAAATTTTGATTTTCTTGAAACTCTGGATTCTGATAGAGGGCCATGGGACTTAGATCTGAGTGCAAAAATGGAGGCTCTAGACCCTTCCAGAGCTGAGATATTTAGATATTTATAATGGCATACAGAGCTGAGATATTGAGATATTTAGATGGCATAAATGCTACGTGAGATCTCAATATCTCAGCTCTGAAGGTGTCTAGAGCCTCCATTTTTGCACTCAGATCTAAGTCACATGGCCCTCTATCAGAATCCAGAGTTTCAAGAAAATCAAAATTTTGACCCGAAAAAAAACGACAGTGGTACCCCTTACGTTTTTTTTCGGGTCAAAATTTTGATTTTCTTGAAACTCTGGATTCTGATAGAGGGCCATGGGACTTAGATCTGAGTGCAAAAATGGAGGCTCTAGACCCTTCCAGAGCTGAGATATTTAGATATTTATAATGGCATACAGAGCTGAGATATTGAGATATTTACAATGGCATAAATGCTACGTGAAATCTCAATATCTCAGCTCTGGAAGGTCTAGAGCCTCCATTTTTGCACTCAGATCTAAGTCCCATGGCCCTCTATACAGAATCCAGAGTTTCAAGAAAATCAAAATTTTGACCCGAAAAAAAAACGTAAGGGGTACCACTGTCGACTTTTTTTTTCGAGGTCAAAATTTTTGATTTTCTTGAAACTCTGGATTCTGATAGAGGGCCATGGGACTTAGATCTGAGTGCAAAAATGGAGGCTCTAGACCCTTCCAGAGCTGAGATATTTAGATATTTCATAATGGCATACATGCCAGCTGAGATATCTCAGATATTTACAATGGCATAAATGCTACGATGAATATCTCAATATCTCAGCTCTGGAAGGGTCTGAGCCTCCATTTTTGCACTCAGATCTAAGTCCCATGGCCCTCTATCAGAATCCAGAGTTTCAAGAAAATCAAAATTTTGACCCGAAAAAAAACGTACAGTGGTACCCCTTACGGTTTTTTTTCGAGGTCAAAATTTTTGATTTTCTTGAAACTCTGGATTCTGATAGAGGGCCATGGGACTTAGATCTGAGTGCAAAAATGGAGGCTCTAGACCCTTCCAGAGCTGAGATATTGAGATATTTATAATGGCATACAGAGCTGAGATATTGAGATATTTACAATGGCATAAATGCTACGTGAAATCTCAATATCTCAGCTCTGGAAGGTCTAGAGCCTCCATTTTTGCACTCAGATCTAAGTCCCATGGCCCTCTATCAGAATCCAGAGTTTCAAGAAAATCAAAATTTTGAGCCCGAAAAAAAACGACAGTGGTACCCCTTCGTTTTTTTTTCGGGTCAAAATTTTGATTTTCTTGAAACTCTGGATTCTGATAGAGGGCCATGTGACTTAGATCTGAGTGCAAAAATGGAGGCTCTAGACCCTTCCAGAGCTGAGATATTGAGATTTCACGTAGCATTTATGCCATTGTAAATATCTCAATATCTCAGCTATATGCCATTATAAATATCTAAATATCTCAGCTCTGGAAGGGTCTAGAGCCTCCATTTTTGCACTCAGATCTAAGTCCCATGGCCCTCTATCAGAATCCAGAGTTTCAAGAAAATCAAAATTTTGACCCGAAAAAAAAAGCGACAGTGGTACCCCTTACGTTTTTTTCGGGTCAAAATTTTGATTTTCTTGAAACTCTGGATTCTGATAGAGGGCCATGGGACTTAGATCTGAGTGCAAAAATGGAGGCTCTAGACCCTTCCAGAGCTGAGATATTTAGATATTTATAATGGCATACAGAGCTGAGATATTGAGATATTTACAATGGCATAAATGCTACGTGAAATCTCAATATCTCAGCTCTGGAAGGTCTAGAGCCTCCATTTTTGCACTCAGATCTAAGTCCCATGGCCCTCTATCGGAATCCAGAGTTTCAAGAAAAATCAAAATTTTGACCCGAAAAAAAAAACGACAGTGGTACCCCTTCGTTTTTTTTTCGGGTGAAAATTTTGATTTTCTTGAAACTCTGGATTCTGATAGAGGGCCATGGGACTTAGATCTGAGTGCAAAAATGGAGGCTCTAGACCCTTCCAGAGCTGAGATATTTAGATATTTATAATGGCATACAGAGCTGAGATATTGAGATATTTACAATGGCATAAATGCTACGTGAAATCTCAATATCTCAGCTCTGGAAGGTGTTAGAGCCTCCATTTTTGCACTCAGATCTAAGTCCCATGGCCCTCTATCGGAATCCAGAGTTTCGAGAAAATCAAAATTTTGACCCGAAAAAAAACGTACAGTGGTACCCCTTACGTTTTTTTTTCGGGTCAGAAATTTTGATTTTCTTGAAACTCTGGATTCTGATAGAGGGCCATGGGACTTAGATCTGAGTGCAAAAATGGAGGCTCTAGACCCTTCCAGAGCTGAGATATTGAGAATATTTATAATGGCATACAAGCCTAGAGATATTGAGATATTTACAATGGCATAAATGCTACTATGAAATCTCAATATCTCAGCTCTGGAAAGGTCTAGAGCCTCCATTTTTGCACTCAGATCTAAGTCCCATGGCCCTCTATCAGAATCCAGAGTTTTCAAGAAAATCAAAATTTTGACCCGAAAAAAAACGTAAGTGGTACCCCTCGTTGTTTTTCGGGTCAAAATTTTGATTTTCTTGAAACTCTGGATTCTGATAGAGGGCCATGTGACTTAGATCTGAGTGCAAAAATGGAGGCTCTAGACCCTTCCAGAGCTGAGATATTGAGATATTCATGATAGCATTTATGCCAGCTGTAAATATCTGAGATATTTACAGCTGGCATAAATGCTATCATGAATATCTCAATATCTCAGCTCTGGAAGGTCTAGAGCCTCCATTTTTGCACTCAGATCTAAGTCCCATGGCCCTCTATCAGAATCCAGAGTTTCAAGAAAATCAAAATTTTGACCCGAAAAAAAAAACGACAGTGGTACCCCTTACGTTTTTTTTCGGGTCAAAATTTTGATTTTCTTGAAACTCTGGATTCTGATAGAGGGCCATGGGACTTAGATCTGAGTGCAAAAATGGAGGCTCTAGACCCTTCCCAGAGCTGAGATATTGAGATTTCACGTAGCATTTATGCCATTGTAAATATCTCAATATCTCAGCTCATATATGCCATCATAAATATCTCAATATCTCAGCTCTGGAAGGTCTAGAGCCTCCATTTTTGCACTCAGATCTAAGTCCCATGGCCCTCTATCAGAATCCAGAGTTTCAAGAAAATCAAAATTTTGACCCGAAAAAAAAAACGACAGTGGTACCCCTTAGATTTTTTTTCGGGTCAGAAATTTTGATTTTCTTGAAACTCTGGATTCTGATAGAGGGCCATGGGACTTAGATCTGAGTGCAAAAATGGAGGCTCTAGACCCTTCCCAGAGCTGAGATATTTTAGATATTTATAATGGCATACAGAGCTGAGATATTGAGATATTTACAATGGCATAAATGCTACGTGAAATCTCAATATCTCAGCTCTGGAAGGTCTAGAGCCTCCATTTTTGCACTCAGATCTAAGTCCCATGGCCCTCTATCAGGAATCCAGAGTTTCAAGAAAATCAAAATTTTGACCCGAAAAAAAACGACAGTGGTACCCCTTGGTTTTTTTTCGAGGTGAGAAGTTTTGATTTTCTTGAAACTCTGGATTCTGATAGAGGGCCATGGGACTTAGATCTGAGTGCAAAAATGGAGGCTCTAGACCCTTCCAGAGCTGAGATATTGAGATTTCACGTAGCATTTATGCCATTGTGAAATATCTCAATATCTCAGCTCTGTATGCCATTATAAATATCTAAATATCTCAGCTCTGGAAGGGTCTAGAGCCTCCATTTTTGCACTCAGATCTAAGTCCCATGGCCCTCTATCAGAATCCAGAGTTTCAAGAAAATCAAAATTTTGACCCGAAAAAAAACGTACAGTGGTACCCCTGTACGTTTTTTTTTTCGAGGTCAGAAATTTTGATTTTCTTGAAACTCTGGATTCTGATAGAGGGCCATGTGACTTAGATCTGAGTGCAAAAATGGAGGCTCTAGACCCTTCCAGAGCTGAGATATTTAGATATTTATAATGGCATACAGAGCTGAGATATCTGAGATATTTACAATGGCATAAATGCTATCATAAAATCTCAATATCTCAGCTCTGGAAGGGTCTGAGCCTCCATTTTTGCACTCAGATCTAAGTCACATGGCCCTCTTATCAGAATCCAGAGTTTTCAAGAAAATCAAAATTTTGACCCGAAAAAAAAAACGTAAGGGGTGCACTGTCGTTTTTTTTTGGGTCAGAAATTTTGATTTTCTTGAAACTCTGGATTCTGATAGAGGGCCATGGGACTTAGATCTGAGTGCAAAAATGGAGGCTCTAGACCCTTCCCAGAGCTGAGATATTGAGATCTCACGTAGCATTTATGCCATTGTAAATATCTCAATATCTCAGCTCTGTATGCCATTATAAATATCTCAATATCTCAGCTCTGGAAGGGTCTAGAGCCTCCATTTTTGCACTCAGATCTAAGTCCCATGGCCCTCTATCAGGAATCCAGAGTTTCAAGAAAATCAAAATTTTGACCCGAAAAAAAAAAACGTAAGGGGTACCACTGTATGTTTTTTTTTCGGGGTCAGAAGTTTTGATTTTCTTGAAACTCTGGATTGATAGAGGGCCATGGGACTTAGATCTGAGTGCAAAAATGGAGGCTCTAGACCCTTCCAGAGCTGAGATATTGAGATCTCACGTAGCATTTATGCCATTGTAAATATCTCAATATCTCAGCTCTGTATGCCATTATAAATATCTCAATATCTCAGCTCTGGAAGGGTCTAGAGCCTCCATTTTTGCACTCAGATCTAAGTCCCATGGCCCTCTATCAGAATCCAGAGTTTCAAGAAAATCAAAATTTTGACCCGAAAAAAAAACGACAGTGGTACCCCTTACGTTTTTTTTCGGGGTGGGAGTTTTGATTTTCTTGAAACTCTGGATTCTGATAGAGGGCCATGGGACTTAGATCTAAGTGCAAAGATGAAAGCTCTAGACCCTTCCAGAGCTGAGATATTTAGATACTTATAATGGCATACAGAGCTGAGATATGAGATATTTACAATGGCATAAATGCTAAGTGAAATCTCAATATCTCAGCTCTGGAAAGGTCTAGAGCCTCCATTTTGCACTCAGATCTAAGTCACATGGCCCTCTATCAGAATCCAGAGTTTCAGAGAAAATCAAAATTTTGACCCGAAAAAAAAACGACAAGGGGTACCCTTAGTTTTTTTTTCAGGGTCAAGAGTTTGATTTTCTTGAAACTCTGGATTCTGATAGAGGGCCATGGGACTTAGATCTGAGTGCAAAAATGGAGGCTCTAGACCCTTCCCAGAGCTGAGATATTGAGATTTCACGTAGCATTTATGCCATTGTAAATATCTCAATATCTCAGCTCTGTATGCCATTATAAATATCTAAATATCTCAGCTCTGGAAGGGTCTAGAGCCTCCATTTTTGCACTCAGATCTAAGTCCCATGGCCCTCTATCAGAATCCAGAGTTTCAAGAAAATCAAAATTTTGACCCGAAAAAAAAACGTACAGTGGTACCCCTTACGTTTTTTTTTTCGAGATTCAGAAATTTTGATTTTCTTGAAACTCTGGATTCTGAATAGAGGGCCATGGGACTTAGATCTGAGTGCAAAAATGGAAGCTCTAGACCCTTCCAGAGCTGAGATACTTTAGATATTTATAATGGCATACAGAGCTGAGATATTGAGATATTTACAATGGCATAAATGCTCAGTGAAATCTCAATATCTCAGCTCTGGAAGGGTCTAGAGCCTCCATTTTTGCACTCAGATCTAAGTCACCATGGCCCTCTATAGGAATCCAGAGTTTCGAGAAAATCAAAATTTTGACCCGAAAAAAAAAACGTAAGGGGTCCACTGACTTTTTTTTCGGGTCAAAGTTTTGATTTTCTTGAAACTCTGGATTCTGATAGAGGCCCATGTGGACTTAGATCTGAGTGCAAAAATGGAGGCTCTAGACCCTTCCAGAGCTGAGATATTAGATATTTACAGTGGCATTTATGCCAGCTGTAGATATCTGAGATATCTCAGCTGCTGTATGCCATTATAAATATCTAAATGTCTCAGCTCTGGAAGGGTCTAGAGCCTCCATTTTTGCACTCAGATCTAAGTCCCATGGCCCTCTATCAGAATCCAGAGTTTCAAGAAAATCAAAATTTTGACCCGAAAAAAAAACGTAAGGGGTACAGCTGTAGTTTTTTATTCGAGGTCAAAATTTTGATTTTCTTGAAACTCTGAGAATTGATAGAGGGCCATGGGACTTAAATCTGAGTGCAAAAATGGAGGCTCTAGACCCTTCCAGAGCTGAGATATTAGATCTCATGATGGCATTTATGCCATTGTAGATATCTCAATATCTACAATGCTCATGTATGCCACGTATAAATATCTAAATATCTCAGCTCTGGAAGGGTCTAGAGCCTCCATTTTTGCACTCAGATCTAAGTCCCATGGCCCTCTATCAGAATCCAGAGTTTCAAGAAAATCAAAATTTTGACCCGAAAAAAAACGTACAGTGGTACCACTGTCGTTTTTTTTTCGGGGTCAAAATTTTGATTTTCTTGAAACTCTGGATTCTGATAGAGGGCCATGGGACTTAGATCTGAGTGCAAAAATGGAGGCTCTAGACCCTTCCAGAGCTGAGATATTGAGATTTCACGTAGCATTTATGCCATTGCTGAATATCTCAATATCTCAGCTCTATATGCCATTATAAATATCTCAATATCTCAGCTCTGGAAGGGTCTAGAGCCTCCATTTTTGCACTCAGATCTAAGTCCCATGGCCCTCTATCAGAATCCAGAGTTTCAAGAAAATCAAAATTTTGACCCGAAAAAAAAACGTACAGGGGTACCCCTTCGTTTTTTTTTTCGGAGTCAGAATTTTGATTTTCTTGAAACTCTGGATTCTGATAGAGGGCCATGGGACTTTAGATCTGAGTGCAAAAATGGAGGCTCTAGACCCTTCCAGAGCTGAGATATTGAGATATTTATAATGGCATACAGAGCTGAGATATTGAGATATTTACAATGGCATAAATGCTACGTGAAATCTCAATATCTCAGCTCTGGAAGGTCTAGAGCCTCCATTTTTGCACTCAGATCTAAGTCACATGGCCCTCTATCAGAATCCAGAGTTTCAAGAAAATCAAAATTTTGACCCGAAAAAAAACGTACAGGGGTACCACTGTACGTTTTTTTTTCGGGTAGAAATTTTGATTTTCTTGAAACTCTGGATTCTGATAGAGGGCCATGTGACTTAGATCTGAGTGCAGAAATGGAGGCTCTAGACCCTTCCAGAGCTGAGATATTGAGATTTCACGTAGCATTTATGCCATTGTAAATATCTCAATATCTCAGCTCTGTATGCCATTATAAATATCTAAATATCTCAGCTCTGGAAGGGTCTAGAGCCTCCATTTTTGCACTCAGATCTAAGTCCCATGGCCCTCTATCAGAATCCAGAGTTTCAGAAAATCAAAATTTTGACCCGAAAAAAAAACGTACAGGGGTACCACTGTACGTTTTTTTTTCGGGTCAAAATTTTGATTTTCTTGAAACTCTGGATTCTAAATAGAGGGCCATGTGACTTAGATCTGAGTGCAAAAATGGAGGCTCTAGACCCTTCCAGAGCTGAGATATTGAGATCTCACGTAGCATTTATGCCATTGTAAATATCTCAATATCTACAGCTGGCTATATGCATTCATGAAATCTCAATATCTCAGCTCTGGAAGGGTCTAGAGCCTCCATTTTGCACTCGGGATCTAAGTCACATGGCCCTCTATCAGAATCCAGAGTTTCAAGAAAATCAAAATTTTGACCCGAAAAAAAAACGACAAGTGGTACACCTCGTTTTTTTTTCGAGGTCAAAATTTTGATTTTCTTGAAATCTCTGGATTCTGATAGAGGGCCATGTGGACTTAGATCTGAGTGCAAAAATGGAGGCTCTAGACCCTTCCAGAGCTGAGATATTGAGATATTCATAATAGCATTTATGCCAGCTTGTAAATATCTCAGATATCTCAGCTCATGTATGCCATTATAAATATCTCAATATCTCAGCTCTGGAAGGGTCTCAGAGCCTCCATTTTGCACTCAGATCTAAGTCCCATGGCCCTCTATCAGAATCCAGAGTTTCAAGAAAATCAAAATTTTGACCCGAAAAAAAACGTAAGGGGTACCACTGTCGTTTTTTTTTTCGGGTCGAAGTTTTGATTTTCTTGAAACTCTGGATTCTGATAGAGGGCCATGGGACTTAATACTGAGTGCAAAAATGGAGGCTCTAAGACCCTTCCAGAGCTGAGAATATTGAGATCTCACGTAGCATTTATGCCATTGTAAATATCTCAATATCTCAGCTCTGTATGCCATTATAAATATCTAAATATCTCAGCTCTGGAAGGGTCTAGAGCCTCCATTTTTGCACTCAGATCTAAGTCACATGGCCCTCTATCAGAATCCAGAGTTTCAAGAAAATCAAAATTTTGACCCGAAAAAAAAAACGACAGTGGTACCCCTTACGTTTTTTTTCGGGTAGAAGTATTGATTTTCTGAAACTCTAAATTCATTGATAGAGGGCCATGGGACTTAATCTGAGTGCAAAATGGAGGCTCTGCTTCCCAGAGCTGAGATATTTGAGATACTTATAATGGCATACAGAGCTGAGACTATTGAGATATTTACAATGGCATAAATGATATAATATCTCAATATCTCAGCTCTGGAAGGGTCTGAGCCTCCATTTTTGCACTCAGATCTAAGTCACCATGGCCCTCTATCAGAATCCAGAGTTTCAAGAAAATCAAAATTTTGACCCAAAAAAAAAAACGTAAGGGGTACCACTGTCGTTTTTTTTCGAGGTCGGAGTTTTCGATTTTCTTGAAACTCTGGATTTTGATAGAGGGCCATGTGGACTTAGATCTGAGTGCAAAAATGGAGGCTCTAGACCCTTCCAGAGCTGAGATATTGAGATCTCACGTAGCATTTATGCCATTGTAAAATATCTCGAATATCTCAGCTCTGTATGCCATTATAAATATCTAAATATCTCAGCTCTGGAAGGGTCTAGAGCCTTCCATTTTTGCACTCAGATCTAAGTCCCATGGCCCTCTATCAGGAATCCAGAGTTTCAAGAAAATCAAAATTTTGACCCGGAAAAAAAAAAACGACAGTGGTACCCCTTACTTTTTTTTTCAGGGTCGAAATTTTGATTTCTTGAAGGTCTGCAATTCTGAATGAGGGCATGTGCTTAATCTGAGTGCAAAAATGGAGGCTCTAGACCCTTCCAGAGCTAAGATATTGAGATACTTGTGTAGCATATATGCCATTGTAGATATCTCAATATCTCAGCTCGGCATGCCATGTATGAATATCTACAATATCTCAGCTCTGGAAGGTGTCTGAGACCTCCATTTTTGCACTCAGATCTAAGTCCCATGGCCCTCTATCAGAATCCAGAGTTTCAAGAATATCAAAATTTTGAGCCCGAAAAAAAAACGTACAGGGGTACCACTGTACGTTTTTTTTTTTCGGAGTCGGAGTTTGATTTTCTTGAAACTCTGGATTCTGATAGAGGGGCCATGAGACTTAGATCTGAGTGCAAAATGGAGGCTCTAGACCCTTGCAGAGCTGAGAATATCTGAGATTTCAGCGTAGCATTTATGCCATTGTAAATATCTCAATATCTCAGCTCTGTATGCCATTATAAATATCTAAATATCTCAGCTCTGGAAGGGTCTAGAGCCTCCATTTTTGCACTCAGATTTAAGTCCCATGGCCCTCTATCAGAATCCAGAGTTTTCAAGAAAATCAAAATTTTGACCCGAAAAAAAAAACGACAGTGGTACCCCTTACGATTTTTTTTCGGGTCGAGATTTGATTTTCTTGAAACTCTGGATTCTGATAGAGGGCCATGGGACTTAGATCTAAATGCAAAATGGAGGCTCTAGACCCTTCCAGAGCTGAGATATTGAGATATTTCACAATGGCATTTATGACATTGTAGATATTCAGATATCTCAGCTCTGTATGCATCTATGAATATCTAAATATCTCAGCTCTGGAAGGGTCTAGAGCCTCCATTTTTGCACTCAGATCTAAGTCCCATGGCCCTCTATCAGAATCCAGAGTTTCAAGAAAATCAAAATTTTGACCCGAAAAAAAAAACGTACAGTGGTACCACTGTCGTTTTTTTTCGAGGGTCAGAAATTTTGATTTTCTTGAAACTCTGGATACTGATAGAGGGCCATGGGACTTGATCTGAGTGCAAATGGAGGCTGTAGACCCTTCCAGAGCTGAGATATTTAGATATTTACGTAATGGCATACATGATGCTGTAGATATTTGAGATATTTACAATGGCATAAATGCTACGTAAAATCTAAATATCTCAGCTCTGGAAGGGTCTCAGAGCCTCCATTTTTGCACTCAGATCTAAGTCCCATGGCCCTCTATCAGAATCCAGAGTTTCAAGAAAATCAAAATTTTGACCCAAAAAAAGCAACAGTGAGGTACCACTTACGTTTTTTTTTCAGTTGAGATTTATCTTGAAACTCTCAAATTCTGATGAGGGGCCATGAACTTGATCATGAGTGCCAAATGAAAGCTGTAAAGCTTTAGAGTATTGAAATATTTGATAATGGCATACAGAGCTTAATATTGAGATATTTACACATCGGCATATAATGCCATCATAAAATCTCAATATCTCAGCTCTGGAAGGGTCTGAGCCTCCATTTTTGCACTCAGATCTAAGTCACATGGCCCTCTATCAGAATCCAGAGTTTCAAGAAAATCAAAATTTTGACCCGAAAAAAAGCGTAAGGGTACCACTTGATTTTTTTCGGGTGAGAAGTTTCGATTTCTTGAAATTTCTGATTAGATAGAGGCCATGTGGACTTAGATCTGAGTGCGAGAAGTGGAAGGCTCTAGACCCTTGCAGAGCTGAGATATTGAGATTTCACCGTGCAGCATTTATACCATGTGATAATATTCTCAATATCTAAGACTGTGCCATATAAATATCTCAATGTCTCAGCTTGGAAGGGTCTAGAGCCTCCATTTTTGCACTCAGATCTAAGTCACATGGCCCTCTATCAGAATCCAGAGTTTCAAGAAAATCAAAATTTTGACACAAAAAAAAAACGACAGGTGGTACCACCCTTACGTTTTTTTTTAGGGGTCGAAATTTTGATTTTCTTGAAAGCTCTGGATTCTGATAGAGGGCCATGTGACTTAGATCTGAGTGCAAAGATGGAGGCTCTAGACCCTTCCAGAGCTGAGATATTAGATATTTATAATGGCATACAGAGCTGGAGAATATTGAGATATTTAAATGGCATAAATGCTACGTGAAATCTAAATATATTCAGCTCTGGAAGGGTCTAGAGCCTCCATTTTTGCACTCAGGATCTAAGTCACACGGCCCTCTATCAGAATCCCAGAGTTTCAAGAAAATCAAAATTTTGACCCGAAAAAAAAAGAAGACGGTACAGTGGTCTACTTGTCGTTTTTGGGTGAAATTTGATTTTCTTGAAACTCTGGATTCATGATGAGGCACATGGGACTGATATGAGTGCAAAAATGGAGGCTGCTAAGACCTTCCAGAGCTGAGTATTTAGATATTTATAATGGCATACAGAGTCAATGTAGATTTGAGATATTTACAATGGCATAAATGCTAGTGAAATCTCAATATCTCAGCTCTGGAAGGGTCTAGAGCCTCCATTTTTGCACTCAGATCTAAGTCACATGGCCCTCTATCAAAATCCAGAGTTTCAAGAAAATCCGAAATTTTGACCCAAAAAAAAAGGACGACAGTAGTTTATCGTTTTTCGGAGATCGAAATTTGATTCTTGAAACTTCTGGATTATGATAGGAGGCAGTGGACTTAGATTTGAGTGCAAGTGAAGGCTGTAACCTTTGCAGAGCTGAGATATTTAGATATTTATAATGGCATACAGAGCTGAGATATTGAGATATTTACAATGGCATAAATGCTACGTGAAATATCAATATCTCAGCTCTGAAAGGTCTAGAGCCTCCATTTTTTGCACTCAGATCTAAGTCACATGGCCCTCTATCAGAATCCAGAGTTTCAAGAAATCAAAATTTTAACCCGAAAAAAAAAACGTAAGGGGTACCACTTGTTCGTTTTCAGGTCAAAAGTTTGATTTCTTGAAACTCTGGATTCTGATAGAGGGCCATGTGACTTTCTAGGTAGTGAAAAATGAAGGCTCTCAACCCTTGCAAGCTGAGATATTGAGATCTCACGGTAGCATTTATGCATTGTAATATCTCAATATCTAAGCTATGCCACCTTATAAATATCTAAATATCTCAGCTCGGAAGAGTCTAGAGCCTCCATTTTTGCACTCAGATCTAAGTCCCATGGCCCTCTATCAGAATTCAAGAATTTTACAAGAAAATCAAAATTTTGAGCCCAAAAAAAACGACAGTGGTACCCTTACTTTTTTTGAGTAAAATTTTGATTTTCTTGAAAGTTACTAGGATTCTGATAAGAGGCCATGGGAGTTAATTGTAATGCAAAAATGAAGGCTATAATTCTTCCAGAGCTGAGATATTGAATTTACGCAATGCATTAATACTGACCATTGTAAATATCTACCAATGGCATATATGCCATTATGAAATGTCTGAATATCTCAGCTCTGGAAGGGTCTGAGAGCCTCCATTTTGCACTCAGATCTAAGTCATGGCCTTCTATAGGAATCCAGAGTTTCAAGAAAATCAAAATTTTGACCCAAAAACGAAGGGGTACCACTGTACGATTTTTCTTTTTCGGGTCAAAATTTTAGATTTTATTTGAAACTCTGATTAATGAAGGCATGCGATTCAGATCTAGAGTGCAAAATGGAAGCTATAGACCCTTCCAGGGCTAACATATCAATATGTAGTAATCTCAAGCTGATTGAGTATTTGAATGGCATAATGCTAAATGGAATATCAATATCTCAGCTCTGGAAGGTCTAGCCTCCATTTTGCACTCGGATGTAAGTCCCATGGCCCTCTATCAGAATCCAGAGTTTTCAAGAAAATCAAAATTTTGACCCGAAAAAAAAAACGTACAGGGGTACCACTGTCGTTTTTTTGTAGGAGTCGAATTTTGATTTTCTTGAAACTCTGGATTAAATGGAGGGCCATGGACTTTAATCTAAGTGCAAAAATGGAGGCTCTAGACCCTTCCAGAGCTGAGATATTGAGATTTCACGTAGCATTTATGCCAGATGCTAAAATATCTCAATATCTCAGCATATATGCCATTATGAAATATCTAAATATCTCAGCTCTGGAAGGGTCTAGAGCCTCCATTTTTGCACTCAGATCTAAGTCCCATGGCCCTCTATCAGAATCCAGAGTTTCAAGAAAATCAAAATTTTGACCCGGAAAAAAAACGTACAGGGGTACCCCTGTACGTTTTTTTTTCGAGTCAGAAATTTTGATTTTCTTGAAACTCTGGATTCTGATAGAGGGCCATGTGACTTAGATCTGAGTGCAAAAATGGAGGCTCTAAGACCCTTCCAGAGCTGAGATATTGAGATTTCACGTAGCATTTATGCCATTGTAAATATCTCAATATCTCAGCTCTGTATGCCATTATAAATATCTAAATATCTCAGCTCTGGAAGGGTCTAGAGCCTCCATTTTTGCACTCAGATCTAAGTCCCATGGCCCTCTATCAGAATCCAGAGTTTCAAGAAAATCAAAATTTTGACCCGGAAAAAAAAACGTAAGGGGTACCACTGTCGTTTTTTTTTTTCGGGTCAGAAATTTTGATTTTCTTGAAACTCTGGATTCTGATAGAGGGCCATGGGACTTAGATCTGAGTGCAAAAATGGAGGCTCTAGACCCTTCCAGAGCTGAGATATTTAGATATTTATAATGGCATACAGAGCTGAGATATTGAGATATTTACAATGGCATAAATGCTACGTGAAATCTCAATATCTCAGCTCTGGAAGGGTCTAGAGCCTCCATTTTTGCACTCAGATCTAAGTCCCATGGCCCTCTATCAGAATCCAGAGTTTCAAGAAAATCAAAATTTTGACCCGAAAAAAAAACGACAGTGGTACCCCTTACGTTTTTTTTTCGGGGTCAAAATTTTGATTTTCTTGAAACTCTGGATTCTGATAGAGGGCCATGGGACTTAGATCTGAGTGCAAAAATGGAGGCTCTAGACCCTTCCAGAGCTGAGATATTGAGATTTCACGTAGCATTTATGCCATTGTAAATATCTCAATATCTCAGCTCTGTATGCCATTATAAATATCTAAATATCTCAGCTCTGGAAGGGTCTAGAGCCTCCATTTTTGCACTCAGATCTAAGTCCCATGGCCCTCTATCAGAATCCAGAGTTTCAAGAAAATCAAAATTTTGACCCAAAAAAAACGTACAGGGGTACCACTGTAGTTTTTTTTCGAGGTCAAAATTTTGATTTTCTTGAAACTCTGGATTCTGATAGAGGGCCATGGGACTTAGATCTGAGTGCAAAAATGGAGGCTCTAGACCCTTCCAGAGCTGAGATATTTAGATATTTATAATGGCATACAGAGCTGAGATATTGAGATATTTACAATGGCATAAATGCTACGTGAAATCTCAATATCTCAGCTCTGGAAGGGTCTAGAGCCTCCATTTTTGCACTCAGATCTAAGTCCCATGGCCCTCTATCAGAATCCAGAGTTTCAAGAAAATCAAAATTTTGACCCGAAAAAAAACGACAGTGGTACCCCTGTCGTTTTTTTTCGGGTCAAAATTTTGATTTTCTTGAAACTCTGGATTCTGATAGAGGGCCATGGGACTTAGATCTGAGTGCAAAAATGGAGGCTCTAGACCCTTCCAGAGCTGAGATATTAGATATTTATAATGGCATACAGAGCTGAGATATTGAGATATTTACAATGGCATAAATGCTACGTGAAATCTCAATATCTCAGCTCTGGAAGGGTCTAGAGCCTCCATTTTTGCACTCAGATCTAAGTCACATGGCCCTCTATCAGAATCCAGAGTTTCAAGAAAATCAAAATTTTGACCCGAAAAAAAAACGTAAGGGGTACCACTGTCGTTTTTTTTTCGGGTCAAAATTTTGATTTTCTTGAAACTCTGGATTCTGATAGAGGGCCATGGGACTTAGATCTGAGTGCAAAAATGGAGGCTCTAGACCCTTCCAGAGCTGAGATATTGAGATTTTACAGTAGCATTTATGCCATTGTAAATATCTCAGATATCTCAGCTGGCTGTATGCCATTATAAATATCTCAATATCTCAGCTCTGGAAGGGTCTAGAGCCTCCATTTTTGCACTCAGATCTAAGTCCCATGGCCCTCTATCAGAATCCAGAGTTTCAAGAAAATCAAAATTTTGACCCGAAAAAAAAAACGACAGTGGTACCCCTTACGATTTTTTTCGGGTCAAAATTTTGATTTTCTTGAAACTCTGGATTCTGATAGAGGGCCATGTGACTTAGATCTGAGTGCAAAAATGGAGGCTCTAGACCCTTCCAGAGCTGAGATATTGAGATATTCACGATAGCATTTATGCCATTGTAAATATCTCAGATATTTACAATGGCATATATGCCATTATAAATATCTCAATATCTCAGCTCTGGAAGGGTCTAGAGCCTCCATTTTTGCACTCAGATCTAAGTCCCATGGCCCTCTATCAGAATCCAGAGTTTCAAGAAAATCAAAATTTTGACCCAAAAAAAAAACGTACAGTGGTACCCCTGTACGTTTTTTTTTTCGGGTCAAAATTTTGATTTTCTTGAAACTCTGGATTCTGATAGAGGGCCATGGGACTTAATCTAAGTGCAAAAATGGAGGCTCTAGACCCTTCCAGAGCTGAGATATTGAGATTTCACGATAGCATTTATGCCATTGTAAATATCTCAATATCTCAGCTGCTGTATGCCATTATAAATATCTAAATATCTCAGCTCTGGAAGGGTCTGAGCCTCCATTTTGCACTCAGATCTAAGTCCCATGGCCCTCTATCAGAATCCAGAGTTTCAAGAAAATCAAAATTTTGACCCGAAAAAAAAAAACGACAGTGGTACCCCTGTCGTTTTTTTTTCGGGGTCAAAATTTTGATTTCTTGAAACTCTGGATTCTGATAGAGGGCCATGTGACTTAGATCTGAGTGCGAAAATGGAGGCTCTAGACCCTTCCAGAGCTGAGATATTGAGATTTCACGTAGCATTTATGCCATTGTAAATATCTCAATATCTCAGCTCTGTATGCCATTATAAATATCTAAATATCTCAGCTCTGGAAGGGTCTAGAGCCTCCATTTTTGCACTCAGATCTAAGTCCCATGGCCCTCTATCAGAATCCAGAGTTTCAAGAAAATCAAAATTTTGACCCGAAAAAAAAAACGTACAGTGGTACCCCTGTACGTTTTTTTTTTCGGGTCAAAATTTGATTTTCTTGAAACTCTGGATTCTGATAGAGGGCCATGTGGACTTTAGATCTGAGTGCAAAAGTGGAGGCTCTAGACCCTTCCAGAGCTGAGTATTTAGAATCTCAGTAGCATTTATGCCATTGTAAATATCTCAATATCTCAGCTCTGTATGCCATTATAAATATCTCAATATCTCAGCTCTGGAAGGGTCTAGAGCCTCCATTTTTGCACTCAGATCTAAGTCCCATGGCCCTCTATCAGAATCCAGAGTTTTCAAGAAAATCAAAATTTTGACCCGAAAAAAAAACGTAAGGGGTACCACTGTCGTTTTTTTTTCGGGTCAAAATTTTGATTTTCTTGAAACTCTGGATTCTGATAAGAGGCCATGGGACTTAGATCTGAGTGCAAAATGGAGGCTCTAGACCCTTCCAGAGCTGAGATATTTAGATATTTATAATGGCATACAGAGCTGAGATATTGAGATATTTACAATGGCATAAATGCTACGTGAAATCTCAATATCTCAGCTCTGGAAGGGTCTAGAGCCTCCATTTTTGCACTCAGATCTAAGTCCCATGGCCCTCTATCAGAATCCAGAGTTTCAAGAAAATCAAAATTTTGACCCGAAAAAAAACGACAGTGGTACCCCTTACGTTTTTTTTTTCGGGTCAAAATTTTGATTTTCTTGAAACTCTGGATTCTGATAGAGGGCCATGTGACTTAGATCTGAGTGCAAAAATGGAGGCTCTAGACCCTTCCAGAGCTGAGATATTGAGATTTCACATAGCATTTATGCCATTGTAAATATCTCAATATCTCAGCTCTGTATGCCATTATAAATATCTAAATATCTCAGCTCTGGAAGGGTCTAGAGCCTCCATTTTTGCACTCAGATCTAAGTCCCATGGCCCTCTATCAGAATCCAGAGTTTCAAGAAAATCAAAATTTTGACCCGAAAAAAAAAACGTAAGGGGTACCACTGTACGTTTTTTTTTTCGGGTCAAAATTTTGATTTTCTTGAAACTCTGGATTCTGATAGAGGGCCATGGGACTTAGATCTAAGTGCAAAAATGGAGGCTCTAGACCCTTGCAGAGCTGAGATATTTAGATATTTATAATGGCATACAGAGCTGAGATATTGAGATATTTACAATGGCATAAATGCTACGTGAAATCTCAATATCTCAGCTCTGGAAGGGTCTAGAGCCTCCATTTTTGCACTCAGATCTAAGTCCCATGGCCCTCTATCAGAATCCAGAGTTTCAAGAAAATCAAAATTTTGACCCGAAAAAAAAACGACAGTGGTACCCCTTACGTTTTTTTTTCGGGGTCAAAATTTTGATTTTCTTGAAACTCTGGATTCTGATAGAGGGCCATGGGACTTAGATCTGAGTGCAAAAATGGAGGCTCTAGACCCTTCCAGAGCTGAGTATTTAGATATTTATAATGGCATACAGAGCTGAAATATTGAGATATTTACAATGGCATAAATGCTACGATAAAATCTCAATATCTCAGCTCTGGAAGGGTCTAGAGCCTCCATTTTTGCACTCAGATCTAAGTCACATGGCCCTCTATCAGAATCCAGAGTTTCAAGAAAATCAAAATTTTGACCCAAAAAAAAAAACGTACAGGGGTACCACTGTCGTTTTTTTTTCGGGTCAAAATTTTGATTTTCTTGAAACTCTGGATTCTGATAGAGGCCATGTGACTTAGATCTGAGTGCAAAAATGGAGGCTCTAGACCCTTCCAGAGCTGAGATATTGAGATTTCACGTAGCATTTATGCCATTGTAAATATCTCAATATCTCAGCTCTGTATGCCATTATAAATATCTAAATATCTCAGCTCTGGAAGGGTCTAGAGCCTCCATTTTTGCACTCAGATCTAAGTCCCATGGCCCTCTATCAGAATCCAGAGTTTTCAAGAAAATCAAAATTTTGACCCGAAAAAAAACGTACAGGGGTACCCCTGTACGTTTTTTTTTCGAGGTGCAAAGTTTAGATTTTCTTGAAACTCTGATTCTGATAGAGGCCATGACTTAGATCTAAGTGCAAAAATGGAGGCTCTAGACCCTTCCAAGCTGAGATATTGAGATTTCACAGTAGCATTTATGCCATTGTAAATATCTCAATATCTCAGCTCTGTATGCCATTATAAATATCTAAATATCTCAGCTCTGGAAGGGTCTAGAGCCTCCATTTTTGCACTCAGATCTAAGTCCCATGGCCCTCTATCAGAATCCAGAGTTTCAAGAAAATCAAAATTTTTGACCCAAAAAAAAACGTAAGGGGTACCACTGTCGTTTTTTTTTTCGGGTCGAAATTTTGATTTTCTTGAAACTCTGGATTCTGATAGAGGGCCATGGGACTTAGATCTGAGTGCAAAAATGGAGGCTCTAGACCCTTCCAGAGCTGAGATATTTAGATATTTATAATGGCATACAGAGCTGAGATATTGAGATATCTACAATGGCATAAATGCTACGTGAAATCTCAATATCTCAGCTCTGGAAGGGTCTAGAGCCTCCATTTTTGCACTCAGATCTAAGTCACATGGCCCTCTATCAGAATCCAGAGTTTCAAGAAAATCAAAATTTTGACCCGAAAAAAAAACGACAGTGGTACCCCTTACGTTTTCGGGGTGAAGTTTGATTTTCTTTGAAACTCTGGATTCTGATAGAGGGCCATGTGACTTAGATTTGAGTGAGAAGTGGAGGCTCTAGGACCCTTCCACTATTGAGATTTCACGATGGGCGTGGGCGCAGTGTAAATGTCTCGATGTCGCAGCTCTGAGATGCCATCATAAATATGCTCGATATCTTCAGCTCTGGAAGGGTCTAGAGCCTCCATTTTTGCACTCAGATCTAAGTACCCATGGCCCTCTATCAGAATCCAGAGTTTCAAGAAAATCAAAATTTTGACCCGAAAAAAAAAACGTAAGGGGTACCAGCTGTGGTTTTTTTTTTTTGTTAATTTTGGGTGCATTTTCTTGAAACTCTCAAATTGATAGAGGCATGTGAGCTTTAGATCTGAGTGCAGAAATGGAGGCTGTGAGACCCTTCCAGAGCTGAGGATACAGAGATTTCACGTAGCATTTATGCCATTGTTAAATATCTTCAATATCTCAGCTCTGTATGCCATTATAAATATCTCAGATATCTCAGCTCTGGAAGGGTCTAAGAGCCTCCATTTTTGCACTCAGATCTAAGTCCCATGGCCCTCTATAGGAATCCAGAGTTTCAAGAAAATCAAAATTTTGACCCGAAAAAAAAACATAAGGGGTACCACTGTCGTTTTTTTTTCGGGTCAAATTTTGATTTTCTTGAAACTCTAGATTCTGATAGAGGGCCATGGGACTTAGATCTGAGTGCAAAAATGAAGGCTCTAGACCCTTCCAGAGCTGAGATATTGAGATTTCACGTAGCATTTATGCCATTGTAAATATCTCAATATCTCAGCTCTGTATGCCATTATAGGAATATCTAAATATCTCAGCTCTGGAAGGGTCTAGAGCCTCCATTTTTGCACTCAGATCTAAGTCACATGGCCCTCTATGCAGGAATCCAGAGTTTCAAGAAAATCAAAATTTTGACCCAAAAAAAAACGGTAAGTGGTACCCCTTTACGTTTTTTTTTCGGGGTAGAATTTTGATTTTCTTGAAACTCTGGATTCTGATAGAGGGCCAGTGGGACTTAGATCTGAGTGCAAAAATGGAGGCTCTAGACCCTTCCAGAGCTGAGATATTGAGATATTTACAATGGCATTCAGAGCCATTGTAGATATCTCGAGATATCTACAGCTGGCATATATGCCATCATAAATATCTAAATATCTCAGCTCTGGAAGGGTCTAGAGCCTCCATTTTTGCACTCAGATCTAAGTCCCATGGCCCTCTATCAGAATCCAGAGTTTCAAGAAAATCAAAATTTTGACCCAAAAAAAAAACGACAGTGGTACCCCTGTACGTTTTTTTTTCAGGGTCAAAATTTTGATTTTCTTGAAACTCTGGATTCTGATAGAGGGCCATGTGACTTAGATCTGAGTGCAAAAATGGAGGCTCTAGACCCTTCCAGAGCTGAGATATTGAGATATTCATGATAGCATTTATGCCATTGTAAATATCTGAGATATCTACAGCTGGCATGTATGCCATTATAAATATCTCAATATCTCAGCTCTGGAAGGGTCTAGAGCCTCCATTTTTGCACTCAGATCTAAGTCACATGGCCCTCTATCAGAATCCAGAGTTTCAAGAAAATCAAAATTTTGACCCAAAAAAAAACGTAAGGGGTACCACTGTCGTTTTTTTTTCGGGTCAAAATTTTGATTTTCTTGAAACTCTGGATTCTGATAGAGGGCCATGTGACTTAGATCTGAGTGCAAAAATGGAAGGCTCTAAGACCCTTCCAGAGCTGAGATATTGAGATTTCACGTAGCATTTATGCCATTGTAAATATCTCAATATCTCAGCTCTGTATGCCATTATAAATATCTCAATATCTCAGCTCTGGAAGGGTCTAGAGCCTCCATTTTTGCACTCAGATCTAAGTCCCATGGCCCTCTATCAGAATCCAGAGTTTTCAAGAAAATCAAAATTTTGACCCGAAAAAAAAAAAACGAAGTGGTACCCCTTACGTTTTTTTTTCGAGGTCAGAAATTTGATTTTCTTGAAACTCTGGATTCTGATAGAGGGCCATGTGACTTAGATCTGAGTGCAAAAATGGAGGCTCTGACCCTTCCAGAGCTGAGATATTGAGATTTCACGTAGCATTTATGCCATTGTAAATATCTCAATATCTCAGCTCTGTATGCCATTATAAATATCTCAATATCTCAGCTCTGGAAGGGTCTAGAGCCTCCATTTTTGCACTCAGATCTAAGTCCCATGGCCCTCTATCAGAATCCAGAGTTTCAAGAAAATCAAAATTTTTGACCCGAAAAAAAAACGTAAGGGGTACCACTGTCGTTTTTTTTTCGGGGTCAAAATTTAGATTTTCTTGAAACTCTGGATTATAATAGAGGGCCATGGGACTTAGATCTGAGTGCAAAAATGGAGGCTCTAGACCCTTCCAGAGCTGAGATATTTAGATATTTATAATGGCATACAGAGCTGAGATATTGAGATATTTACAATGGCATAAATGCTAAGTGAAATCTCAATATCTCAGCTCTGGAAGGGTCTAGAGCCTCCATTTTGCACTCAGATCTAAGTCCCATGGCCCTCTATCAGAATCCAGAGTTTCAAGAAAATCAAAATTTTGACCCGAAAAAAAAACGTAAGGGGTACCACTGTCGTTTTTTTTTCGGGTCAAAATTTTGATTTTCTTGAAACTCTGGATTCTGATAGAGGGCCATGTGACTTAGATCTGAGTGCAAAAATGGAGGCTCTAGACCCTTCCAGAGCTGAGATATTGAGATTTCACGTAGCATTTATGCCATTGTAAATATCTCAATATCTCAGCTCTGTATGCCATTATAAATATCTCAATATCTCAGCTCTGGAAGGGTCTAGAGCCTCCATTTTTGCACTCAGATCTAAGTCCCATGGCCCTCTATCAGAATCCAGAGTTTCAAGAAAATCAAAATTTTGACCCGAAAAAAAAACGTACAGGGGTACCCCTGTACGTTTTTTTTTCGGGTCAAAATTTTGATTTTCTTGAAACTCTGGATTCTGATAGAGGGCCATGTGACTTAGATCTGAGTGCAAAAATGGAGGCTCTAGACCCTTCCAGAGCTGAGATATTGAGATTTCACGTAGCATTTATGCCATTGTAAATATCTCAATATCTCAGCTCTGTATGCCATTATAAATATCTAAATATCTCAGCTCTGGAAGGGTCTAGAGCCTCCATTTTTGCACTCAGATCTAAGTCCCATGGCCCTCTATCAGAATCCAGAGTTTCAAGAAAATCAAAATTTTGACCCGAAAAAAAAACGTACAGTGGTACCCCTTACGTTTTTTTTCGGGTCGGAAGATTTTGATTTTCTTGAAACTCTGGATTCTGATAGAGGGCCATGGGACTTAGATCTGAGTGCAAAAATGGAGGCTCTAGACCCTTCCAGAGCTGAGATATTGAGATTTCACGTAGCATTTATGCCATTGTAAATATCTCAATATCTCAGCTCTGTATGCCATTATAAATATCTAAATATCTCAGCTCTGGAAGGGTCTAGAGCCTCCATTTTTGCACTCAGATCTAAGTCCCATGGCCCTCTATCAGAATCCAGAGTTTCAAGAAAATCAAAATTTTGACCCGAAAAAAAAACGTACAGTGGTACCCCTGTCGTTTTTTTTTTCGGGTAGAAATTTTGATTTTCTTGAAACTCTGGATTCTGATAGAGGGCCATGTGACTTAATCTAAGTGCAAAAATGGAGGCTCTAGACCCTTCCAGAGCTGAGATATTGAGATTTCACGTAGCATTTATGCCATTGTAAATATCTCAATATCTCAGCTCTGTATGCCATTATAAATATCTAAATATCTCAGCTCTGGAAGGGTCTAGAGCCTCCATTTTTGCACTCAGATCTAAGTCCCATGGCCCTCTATCAGAATCCAGAGTTTCAAGAAAATCAAAATTTTGACCCGAAAAAAAAAAACGTAAGGGGTACCACTGTCGTTTTTTTTTTCAGGGTGGAAATTTTGATTTTCTTGAAACTCTGGATTCTGATAGAGGGCCATGTGACTTAGATCTGAGTGCAAAAATGGAGGCTCTAGACCCTTCCAGAGCTGAGATATTGAGATTTCACGTAGCATTTATGCCATTGTAAATATCTCAATATCTCAGCTCTGTATGCCATTATAAATATCTAAATATCTCAGCTCTGGAAGGGTCTAGAGCCTCCATTTTTGCACTCAGATCTAAGTCCCATGGCCCTCTATCAGAATCCAGAGTTTCAAGAAAATCAAAATTTTGACCCGAAAAAAAAAACGACAGTGGTACCCCTGTACGTTTTTTTTTCGGGGTCAAAATTTTGATTTTCTTGAAACTCTGGATTCTGATAGAGGGCCATGGGACTTGATCTAAGTGCAAAAATGGAGGCTCTAGACCCTTCCAGAGCTGAGATATTTAGATATTTATAATGGCATACAAGCTGAGATATTGAGATATTTACAATGGCATAAATGCTACATGAAATCTCAATATCTCAGCTCTGGAAGGGTCTAGAGCCTCCATTTTTGCACTCAGATCTAAGTCCCATGGCCCTCTATCAGAATCCAGAGTTTCAAGAAAATCAAAATTTTGACCCGAAAAAAAAACGACAGTGGTACCCCTTACGTTTTTTTTCGGGTCAAAATTTTGATTTTCTTGAAACTCTGGATTCTGATAGAGGGCCATGTGACTTAGATCTGAGTGCAAAAATGGAGGCTCTAGACCCTTCCAGAGCTGAGATATGAGAATTCACGTAGCATTTATGCCATTGTAAATATCTCAATATCTCAGCTCTGTATGCCATTATAAATATCTAAATATCTCAGCTCTGGAAGGGTCTAGAGCCTCCATTTTTGCACTCAGATCTAAGTCCCATGGCCCTCTATCAGAATCCAGAGTTTCAGAGAAAATCAAAATTTTGACCCGAAAAAAAAACGTAAGGGGTACCACTGTCGTTTTTTTTCGGGTGAGAATTTTGATTTTCTTGAAACTCTGGATTCTGATAGAGGGCCATGTGACTTAGATCTGAGTGCAAAAATGGAGGCTCTAGACCCTTCCAGAGCTGAGATATTGAGATTTCACGTAGCATTTATGCCATTGTAAATATCTCAATATCTCAGCTCTGTATGCCATTATAAATATCTAAATATCTCAGCTCTGGAAGGGTCTAGAGCCTCCATTTTTGCACTCAGATCTAAGTCCCATGGCCCTCTATCAGAATCCAGAGTTTCAAGAAAATCAAAATTTTGACCCGAAAAAAAACGTACAGTGGTACCACTTGCGTTTTTTTTTCGGGTGAGAAAGTTTTGATTTTCTTGAAACTCTGGATTCTGATAGAGGGCCATGGGACTTAGATCTGAGTGCAAAAATGGAGGCTCTAGACCCTTCCAGAGCTGAGATATTGAGATTTCACGTAGCATTTATGCCATTGTAAATATCTCAATATCTCAGCTCTGTATGCCATTATAAATATCTAAATATCTCAGCTCTGGAAGGGTCTAGAGCCTCCATTTTTGCACTCAGATCTAAGTCCCATGGCCCTCTATCAGGAATCCAGAGTTTCAAGAAAATCAAAATTTTGACCCGAAAAAAAAAACGACAGTGGTACCCCTTACGTTTTTTTTTCGAGGTCAAAATTTTGATTTTCTTGAAACTCTGGATTCTGATAGAGGGCCATGGGACTTAATCTGAGTGCAAAAATGGAGGCTCTAGACCCTTCCAGAGCTGAGATATTTAGATATTTATAATGGCATACAGAGCTGAGATATTGAGATATTTACAATGGCATAAATGCTACGTGAAATCTCAATATCTCAGCTCTGGAAGGGTCTAGAGCCTCCATTTTTGCACTCAGATCTAAGTCACATGGCCCTCTATCAGAATCCAGAGTTTCAAGAAAATCAAAATTTTGACCCGAAAAAAAACGTACAGGGGTACCACTGTCGTTTTTTTTCGAGGTCAAAATTTTGATTTTCTTGAAACTCTGGATTCTGATAGAGGGCCATGTGACTTAGATCTGAGTGCAAAAATGGAGGCTCTAGACCCTTCCAGAGCTGAGATATTGAGATTTCACGTAGCATTTATGCCATTGTAAATATCTCAATATCTCAGCTCTGTATGCCATTATAAATATCTAAATATCTCAGCTCTGGAAGGGTCTAGAGCCTCCATTTTTGCACTCAGATCTAAGTCCCATGGCCCTCTATCAGAATCCAGAGTTTCAAGAAAATCAAAATTTTGACCCGAAAAAAAAACGTACAGTGGTACCCCTTCGTTTTTTTTTCGGGTAGAAATTTTGATTTTCTTGAAACTCTGGATTCTGATAGAGGGCCATGTGACTTAGATCTGAGTGCAAAAATGGAGGCTCTAGACCCTTCCAGAGCTGAGATATTGAGATTTCACGTAGCATTTATGCCATTGTAAATATCTCAATATCTCAGCTATATATGCCATTATAAATATCTAAATATCTCAGCTCTGGAAGGGTCTAGAGCCTCCATTTTTGCACTCAGATCTAAGTCCCATGGCCCTCTATCAGAATCCAGAGTTTCAAGAAAATCAAAATTTTGACCCGAAAAAAAAACGTACAGTGGTACCCCTGTCGTTTTTTTTTCGGGTCAAAATTTTGATTTTCTTGAAACTCTGGATTCTGATAGAGGGCCATGTGACTTAGATCTGAGTGCAAAAATGGAGGCTCTAGACCCTTGCAGAGCTGAGATATTGAGATTTCACGTAGCATTTATGCCATTGTAAATATCTCAATATCTCAGCTCTGTATGCCATTATAAATATCTAAATATCTCAGCTCTGGAAGGGTCTAGAGCCTCCATTTTTGCACTCAGATCTAAGTCCCATGGCCCTCTATCAGAATCCAGAGTTTCAAGAAAATCAAAATTTTGACCCAAAAAAAAAACGTACAGGGGTACCACTGTCGTTTTTTTCGAGGTCGAAATTTTGATTTTCTTGAAACTCTGGATTCTGATAGAGGGCCATGGGACTTAATCTGAGTGCAAAAATGGAGGCTCTAAGACCCTTCCAGAGCTGAGATATTGAGATTTCACGTAGCATTTATGCCATTGTAAATATCTCAATATACTCAGCTCTGTATGCCATTATAAATATCTAAATATCTCAGCTCTGGAAGGGTCTAGAGCCTCCATTTTTGCACTCAGATCTAAGTCCCATGGCCCTCTATCAGAATCCAGAGTTTCAAGAAAATCAAAATTTTGACCCGAAAAAAAAACGTACAGGGGTACCACTGTCGTTTTTTTTTTCGGGTCAGAATTTTGATTTTCTTGAAACTCTGGATTCTGATAGAGGGCCATGTGACTTAGATCTGAGTGCAAAAATGGAGGCTCTAGACCCTTCCAGAGCTGAGATATTGAGATTTCACGTAGCATTTATGCCATTGTAAATATCTCAATATCTCAGCTCTGTATGCCATTATAAATATCTCAATATCTCAGCTCTGGAAGGGTCTAGAGCCTCCATTTTTGCACTCAGATCTAAGTCCCATGGCCCTCTATCAGGAATCCAGAGTTTCAAGAAAATCAAAATTTTGACCCGAAAAAAAACGTACAGGGGTACCACTGTACGTTTTTTTTTCGGGGTCAAAATTTTGATTTTCTTGAAACTCTGGATTCTGATAGAGGGCCATGTGACTTAGATCTGAGTGCAAAAATGGAGGCTCTAGACCCTTCCAGAGCTGAGATATTTAGATATTTATAATGGCATACAGAGCTGAGATATTGAGATATTTACAATGGCATAAATGCTACGTAAAATCTCAATATCTCAGCTCTGGAAGGGTCTAGAGCCTCCATTTTTTGCACTCAGATCTAAGTCCCATGGCCCTCTATAAGAATCCAGAGTTTCAAGAAAATCAAAATTTTGACCCGAAAAAAAACGTACAGGGGTACCACTGTTCGTTTTTTTTTTCGGGTCGAAATTTTGATTTTCTTGAAACTCTCGAATTCTGATAGAGGGCCCATGTGACTTAGATCTGAGTGCAAAAATGGAGGCTCTAGACACCTTCCAGAGCTGAGATATTGAGATTTCACGTGCAGCATTTATGCCATTGTAAATATCTCAATATCTCAGCTCTGTATGCCATTATAAATATCTAAATATCTCAGCTCTGGAAGGGTCTAGAGCCTCCATTTTTGCACTCAGATCTAAGTCCCATGGCCCTCTATCCGAATCCAGAGTTTCAAGAAATCAAAATTTTGACCCGAAAAAAAAACGTAAGAGGTACCACTGTCGTTTTTTTTTCGGGTCAAAGTTTTGATCTTCTTGAAACTCTGGATTCTGATAGAGGGGCCATGTGACTTGATCTGAGTGCAAAAATGGAGGCTCTAAGACCCTTCGAGAGCTGAGATATTGAGATTTCACAGTAGCATTTATGCCATTGTAAATATCTCAATATTCTCAGCTCTGTATGCCATTATAAATATCTCGAATATCTCAGCTCTGGAAGGGTCTAGAGCCTCCATTTTTGCACTCAGATCTAAGTCCCATGGCCCTCTATCAGGAATCCAGAGTTTCAAGAAAATCAAAATTTTGACCCAAAAAAAAAACGACAGTGGTACCCCTTACGTTTTCGAGATAAATTTTAATTTTGGGATTGATAATCTGAGTGAACCCAGAGTCCCTAGCTGA